>MJUU01064459.1:13995-29918 GCA_002080025.1 Modiolus philippinarum | reverse complement strand
TTTACGCGAGGAAAATAACCAATAGACATAAAAGGCTTCTCGTACACTGAATTTTGTTTTAGTAGAGTTCCGCACCGAAAATGCAAAAAGGCCAACTCTCAAGCGATATAGTTCGACACTTACACCCATAACGTTACGCCCGATTGGTCTAGTAGGTAATGAGAGTGGCCGTACAATAATAACAAAAGAGTCGCACTGGTAAGATATCGATTTATTGATTGATTGATTGATTAGTTAGAGTTTAACGTCCAATGAGCAATATTTCAGCTATATCAGGACGAGAACAAGTTAATCAATTCAAAAAATTGAAAGTATCAGAAGAAAGAAATAAAGGTGGAAGGGACAACCTGGGCAACGACTTTTGACTGTCACTGGAAAATTGGAGAAATGGGCAAGGGCAGGAAATTTAGCCTTCCATACGACACCCAGTGCGTCTGCTCTCTTTAGAGAAATATAGAAGGGGTCTTTATACTGCATGGAGCGTGGCGTTTCTCGACACAGTTTGGCTACAATGGTTCGCGGTCAGGCTTTCCGTATTATGACCTGACTACCCCGCATAGACAGGGCATTCCCCTATCCACCACCTGGGGACGCGCCCGGCAGCTCTGTAGCCGAAGCCCCTGAAAACCGATTCAGGTGCCGGGATATCGATTTACAATTACTTGGAGAAATATATAAATGAATTGAAATATATCAACACAGTCATTTCATCCATAATAAACAAAACATGTGGGATAAGAAAACAAAACTTATATACAATACAAAACAAAGCACAAAATTACAATTTTGATTTCAAGATGTTGAATAACAAAAATTCTAAGATTAGTTATTGTACCAGTTGCAGTTTTTAAACTTTTATCATAGCCTGACCAGTTATGTGACTCAAATAACTAAATTAAAGTTGAACATATTTGTGGTACATGGTAATCGATTGTAAGAAAAGACAATCAGTGGCGGATCCAGAGTTTCTGCTAAGGGGGGCCCGACCAATATTTTTTTTCAAAAGGGGGGCCCGGAACCCATTTTTTTTTAAAACCCCTAGGAATTTTAAATATTTTCCGGACTAAGGGGGGGCCCGGGCCCCTCCGCCCCCCCTAAATCCGACACTGACAATTCAGGTGTCATTACAATCCATCCAGCGTGTATTCAACTTTGTACACCTGTAGGTACATGTAAGGTCAATAGACTATACCTTACATTTAAATTAAAATCTATTTTTAGAAGAAATCAATTTTAGAAGGAGAATACGAGCGTATTGGGCCATCGTCTGGAATGCAACATAGGTGGCTTAAAAAGCGCGTTTTGTAGCCCCCTACCAAAACTAATAACTGTTTTTGCAATAAGTATTGCTCGCTTTCAACATGTGTCATGTTACAGGCCGCGAACTTTAACAATCAAACATAAATTGCAGCGATGTATATTTATGGCACGCCAAAGCCACAAAAATGAGATAAAATAGCATTATCTCAGGTAATGCTATCTTATCTGTATTTTTGTGGTTTTGGCGCAGATAAAATATCATTAACTCCTGATAATTAAATATGAAAAAGAATTAACATAGGTCTCTATGCAATAAAGAGATAAAACATTCTTTCCTGGAGGTAATAGGTAATGAAATTGCTTATCATAACTGGTAATGAACTTGTTTATCTGTTAACAGGTAATGAACTATCTTATGATAGATGTCCGATCCGTATGTAATAATTTATGGTGCCCATTGAAGAACATCCGTCGCTAAGAAAACGATTCCTTGACTACTAGCAACTAAAAGCTTTAAAAATGTGAAAGTGTACACTTGTTACATTCTTTAATATATATTTTATTAATTCCATCGATTCCATTCTCGAGTGTTCTGTGAGAAACTGGTCTCGGACGTCCTTGAATAATGAATAAATAAATAATTAAGGTTTAATTAAAGTTAGCATGGTAATACTACTATATAAAAACAGACTTTGCTTAGATCCTGCAAGAAATAGACAAAAGTCTGAAAGATTTCCATACCCCCCTCCCATTTCAATGAATTAAACATCCAGTAAGTAAGGAGGTGGTATTTTAAAGTCATAGCTTGTACAAATTAATGAGCGCACAAGAGCTCTTAAACGTCTGATATTATAAAAATGAATAACAACGTAATCTTGATAAACAAACACAAAACGTGCAAACAAAAAGACTGCCTCATGCAGATACACATTCCATACACAAGATAAAGATAAAAAATAATAAGAATATATATTATATATCTCAAATTTACACTTCAGATTCAATCTGACAATTACTTTTTTTTTTTTTATGATCCATTTAAGTAATGTTTTTTATGCAAACATTAATTAAAAAACAATTACATGTATTCAATTCTGCGTGGAGGTCATACTTGCATGTATATTTCGTATGTATATTTCATAGATATACATTCATGCAACGATTGTCAAAACAGGTAATTTTAACGATGATATATTGTGATATTGTAATTTTTAATATATATTGACGAGACTTTATTGACATAAACTAATTTTACAACGACAAAGAGAAAATATACACACAATATTACAAAATTTGTTACAAATGGCAAATGGATAAGAAAAAGAAAAGAAATTATGTTACAATTCTAAAATTATTACATAGTTTTTCAGAAAAGATAATTTGATCTAAAAAGATTGAATTTAATAAGTTATTGAAATTTATCTATTTACATCTGATTGTTTTCGACATAAATCAGATAATACAGTTACATAAATCAGATAATACAGTTTCCCATAGATATTACGTCTGATTGGTTGATAGTAGATAACAATTAATACATTTACTAGCACGCCAAAACCACAAAAATGCAGAAAAAACTATAATTTAACAGTCAATGCTATGTTTTCTTGAGATAAAACATCATTACCATATAGATTGCATAGAGACCTATGTATAAAATATTTAAAAGTACTTATCAGGAGGTAATGAGGAAACCTGATAATACATGTCTGATAATGTGCGCCAAAACCACAAAAATTCAGATAAGATAGCATTACCTGAGATAATGCTATTTTATCTCATTTTTGTGGCTTTGGCGTGCCATAGGTATGGCCATTTACCCGTGAGCATACAAATTTTCCGAATGCACCAAATCTTTTCGAAAACTGCATTAAAAGATCATCTATGATATACACTATCAGAACAAAATCAATTCAACTGCATTTTCGTACATGTAGATGAAAGATTCAGTCACTGAATTTGCCACTTGTATGCAATTTTGACAGATTTTGACAATTTTTGTAGGTTTTTGTAAATATTCGTTGTATAGGACCTACAGAACCAAAATAAACTTATTGCCATTTGAAAGGGCAAATGTTTATACGTTCGCAGCAAAAAAAAATGGTTTTGGTTCTCTAGTATTACTGTAAAATAACTATGAGAATGACACAAAAGACTATTTACAGCCAAGTTCGACTGCTAATAAGTTAGAAAACATACAAGGGTGACACATATTAATTTTATTTCTAATAAGTACACATACCAGAGGCAAACTTAAACGATTTTCGACAACATTTGAGCAATCTTTAAAAATGACCCAACATAGGAAATAAATTCACGCCTTAATGGCCATACTTCTTTGAGATGATGTCAAGATTTCATTTTTTTATTTTTCGTTTTTTTTTTTCAATTTGAAGTACAAGTCCAAAATTGTATGACTTTTGAGTCCATGGAGTCCGTGAACTCAAACTGGTCAAGTCAAAAGTACGCCTAAAATAAAGACAAAGTCGCGAGTCCAAAAAGGGGGTTATGACATTTTACATATTGCTGTAAAAATACAATTTTTACGAAATATTTTGGAAAATGGGCCATTTTGAATCGCAATTATCTCGAAAACGAAATCATGAAGGTATACTTTTCTTTGCAGATTTGGAAAAAGCATGTTCAAATTGACTTAATTTCAAAATTTCACGAAAAAATCAGTTCAGGATCTTTACTGTATCGTATCCCCTTAAATGTTCTTCGAAAATTAAAATAAAGACTTTGTCGTAAAAACTTAGAGAAATTGTACTTAGTATATTCGACCAATTTTTGAATATGCATGTGAAGTTTGGGATAATTGTGGGGTTGGAAATTGTAATAAATTAGATCAACTTCAATTAAAAGCTGCCAGAATAGTAACAGTAACTGGTTTGCCAATATTTACTAGTTCAGAGTTAGTATACAAAGAATTTGGTTGGGAAGCTTTGACTGAGAGACGAAAACGAAGAAGATTACAAATGTTTTAAATTATTCAATATAATAATGCGCCATCGTATTTGTGTAATTTGGTACCACCTAAAATTCAGAGTACATCTATATATCCTTTGCGTAATGGGGATGATATTATTTTACCCTTTTGTAGATTGGCCTGTACTTCTTATATCCCGTTTACTATACGTGAGTGGAATAAATTAGAACCATCTATTCGAAACGCGGATTCTATTTCAAAGTTTAAACAAGAATTAAGGAAACAGAACGTTATTAGTTTAGTTCTAAAATATTTTGAAACGGTCCCCCGCAAATTAAATATCATATTAACACAGCTCCCTTTCTTAACTACGACCTATATAAAGTCATCATTATTTTTTTGAGTTATATATATATATATATATATATATATATATATATATATATATATATATATATTGTTATATGTACAACGCCATTGAATACTTTTTGTAGAAATAGGCGATTAATCAAATTGTAAAGTTTAAAGTTTTAAAGTTTTATTTTTTTGAGTGTCCAATATATACTCAAATACGAAATACATTAATTCAAAGTTTTCATTGGTTACCAAGTGATTTAGTTATAGATCTTCAATTTTAACTTGTGGTAATCAAAAAAATTTTCAAGATCGTGTATGAATATATAAAAAAGTCGGAAAGATTTATGATTATTTAGATATTTATTTATATGTTGACCAAATGAACACCACACACAGACAAAGAACTTAAATTATTTATTATCCTTTAAAAATAATGTATTATATTGTTGCATGCTCGATCAATCAAATACTATTGTAAATATAGTATCAGGAGAAGACTTTATAAGTTAGCTTTACTTGTGGCTTATCCTGTTTGCATTGTTTTTGGGCAAAATAAATACGTTTAAACTAAAAAAGATGCATTTGTCTGCGTTAGTCGATAATGAGGAAGTACAAAGTTTTCACTGTTCCTACGAGGGTAATTTGAGATATCAGCCACTAAAGGGGGAAGCAGTTCATTTAAGTACGAGGGTGTTAAACCATTTTTAATACGATAATAAAGCTAAACAGCTACGATTCCTGCGATCAATAAGCTTTTCCCAGCCAGTTTCAAAGTATAAAGATTGACGACTTGCGTACGAGGGTAAACCTGTGACTATTTTAGCAGCCTCCAGTTGTAGTTTTTCAATTATGTAAATTCTAAAACTTAAGGTTTAACTCCCTCCATCGTAGTTTTGTCCTTAGCTTTATTTGATAATACTGATTATTGGGATTTCGTTTAGTTTTATGCATTTTAAACATTTTTATGAAATTATGAATTTCCTATGTTTGGCTTCTAGTGCTGCTGATGAGGAATTAATTTCCGAAATGGCCATACAGCTCATTAAATTATTGCAGTTGGAGTTAACATAATGTGTTATGGTTTCGTGTTTATTTATTCCATATATATAGAGTTGCGCAATTTTATTAGCAATAACATAAAACAAACCCCGTCTCAATAGGATAAATAATAAGGATTCTACAGTCAAATATGTGAAAACAGTCAATTTCACCCCTTTTTAACCTCTGTGACCTTGACCTTTGACCTGCCCTATTTTTTTTGCATATTTATGTTCCTCTTGATTAGCCCTATACACTTGCCAAGCCACGGTATGAAAAGTCTATCTTACATAGTTCAAAAGTTATAGCCATGGTTAAAGTTTCGGACGCTCTGAAAAACAGACAGGCAGACAAACAGACAGACAGGACAAAACCAAAATACCCCCGATCCTCGATCTGGGGGCATAAAAAGAAATAGACGAATACAGTATTTAGTGAAAACGTCATTCAATTTCTAGACCTTTGCTTTGTAGGGAAAAGTGATTAAACTTGCCCCCCAAAAAGGGGTGATACGAGAATTTCATAGATAATTACACCTTATGTAAGTAAGCTGTATGAAATAAATTAAAAATATTTTATTTGCTCCAGACACTAGCAATTGGGCAAAAGTTTTTACAACATTATTTACAGCCCGCTCCCTACAATTTACAATAAATTATATATAACAGCAATCATTCAATTAAACTAGTAAAAATCATTTACATAAAATACAAAATGCTATGTAAGAAGTAACAAAATTGAATATATTGTAGAATATTGCAAAACATTAGTGAGATATAGAAAAATATATATATATGAATTAGCAAAAAGAAAAGGAAACCTGTAGAATTCAACCAAACCTATTACTTTTTTTTATGTAAACCTGTACTGCTTTGAATATGGCTTTGTTTTGGTAAGTTCCATATTACCAAACAGAATTGTGTTTAAGTTAATATCACCATAAATTTCGAGAATCATAAATAAATGTTGACGTATTTAAATATATAAGGAACACTCCATGAAGAAATGATAACTATTTTCGCAAGGAAAGTCACAATCAAAACATGCGTGATTTTTAAGGTTAAATCTATAAAGATCATAATTTAGACAACTGTTATTATGTCGAAGTTTAGTATGAGTTATATTAAGCTTCCTTTCACCATGAGAAAACAATGGCTTACTATCAACGTTCATATTTTTTAAATTTCGCTTAAATCCAACTAGAGAAGAAATATTTCTGGTTTCAAAATCCAAAGAGTTCCAATTCCGTATAGTAGACGGAAAAAAAAGATACATTTGTCTGTGTTAGTCGAAAATGAGGGAGTACAAAGTTTTCACTGTTCCTAAGAGGGTAATCGTTGAGATATCAGCCACTAAAGGGGGAAGCAGTTCATTTAAGTACGAGGGTGTTACACCATTTTTAATACGATAAAATAAACCTAAACAGCTACGATTCTTGCGATCAATAAGCTTTTCCCAGCCAGTTTCAAAGTATAAAGATTAACGACTTGCGTACGAGGGTAATCCTGTGACTATTTTAGCAGCCTCC
Source organism: Modiolus philippinarum (assembly GCA_002080025.1). Lineage (NCBI taxonomy): Eukaryota > Metazoa > Mollusca > Bivalvia > Mytilida > Modiolidae > Modiolus > Modiolus philippinarum. The sequence goes on along the minus strand of MJUU01064459.1, from coordinate 22,806 downwards.
AGTTGTAGTTTTGCAAGCTTGTCAGCCAACTCAACACCGCAGCCGTTCCACAGCTCACAACCATATTCTATTACGGGTCTTATAAAGGTAATACATAACTTACTTAAGGAACCACAATCTAATACATATTTCAATTTGCGTAAAATTGACAATGTTTTGGATACGCTAACACATATATTCTCATTATGACTTGTCCATTTGCAATCACTGTTAATAGTAATTCCAAGGTGTTTATGTTCAATACAAGGATTTACAACAACATCTTGGAAGAGTATATGGACGTCATCACTAGTTACGGTATTGAATATGAATAACAATTTTGTTTTATTACAATTAAATTTGACCAACCAATCACTAACCCAAGTATTGATTCTAATCAAGTCATTGATTAATACATTTTGAATGACATCAGTAGAATTAGAAGTATACGACATGGACGTATCATCAGCAAAAAGACGATTTAATGATTCAAGATTATCAGCTATAATCGTTTATGTATATCACAAACAACAAAGGTCCTAAAACAGAACCCTATGGTACCAGCTTTAAGATAACCAATAGTAGAATGGGTATTTTTAATTACAACCACTTGTTTTCTATTTGACACATAACTGATCAACCAATTTAAAAGGGACCCCTGTATTCCATATGCTTTTAGTTTACAAATTAAACCTTTTAACCATACTCGATCAAAGGCCTTGGATATACTAGTATCGCAAAATACAAGGCATGTTTTTTTATCCTCCAAAGCGAGGCAAATTTTTTGGTAGATTTCAACAAGTTGGTGAACTGTGGAACGACCAGGAATAAAGCCTGACTGAAAATCAAAAAATAAGTCGTTGTCTACAATATTTATCAATTATGGACTTTTTACGAAGTCAATATGTTAAATATGGACCTGTTAGGATTATATTGACCGAGGACGAAGTCCGAGGTCAATATATTCCTAACAGGTCCATATTTAACATATTGACAGAGTAAAAAGTCCATCATTTTTATATTACATATGTAGTTTTCTGGAATCTCATTACATTTTTGGAGAATACATCGGAATTTGATTAGAAATAGAACCTTTATTTGAAGGCGAGTGTTGATCTGTCATCATCTAGAATGGGTTACATGAGTGCCTAGAGGATAAATATGTGTCGACATTTCTCTTACATTAGCAAATAAAAAGATTAGCATGTTTACGTGTAGTGTGCAATAAAAAACATGTGACAACTGTTAAATATATTTTTCATTGATGTCAGTGGCTGCTCTGTAGAAACATTGAAATTTCCCTTATTATTTCCCCGGCGGAAACTCCTATCAATGTGTAAAGCGTTTTCCAATATTTTTAAAAATATTTTTTCATAAGAGCTTTCTTAGTCAAAAACTATAGTCTGAGACTCTGACCAGACATGTAGCGTCAATAAAGCTAAAAATAGAAACATAGCGTCAATATACTTAAAAATAGAAACATTGCGTCAATATACCTTAAATTAGAAACAACGCTGAAATATACTGAATATTCTTAAAATCACGTGAGCGTATTAGCCAATGAGATTAATAGGAACTTATACCATATGTAATATAATTGAATATATGTTTGAAAATAATTCGTTCAAAAACCTTTCCGACAATAGAAAGGAGCGCAATAGGTCTATAGTTTGAAGGTAATTGTTTTTCTCCACTTTTGAATATTGGTAAGACTCAGCTGTCTTCCATTGTTCAGTAAATGCTCCTAATGTTAAGGACAAGTTAAACAGTTTTTCCAAGTTTATACATACAGTTTAAACAGTATGCTTTAAGCTTTGCAAAGCTTGAGAATTTTTAAAATATCCAAAACTTCTTGTGTAATAATATTAATGTCAGTCAATTGTCCGTCTGTTCTATGGGCCAACGCAGGGGATGAAATGTTGTCATCTTTTACATCGCCTATAGAGCAAAAATACTTATTTAAAAGTTCAACTTTATTGAGAATGTTATAACGTACTAAATTATTCTCAGTATCGAGCAGTGGCCGAATTTCAGCTGACGAGTAAACAGAAATAAGAGTTTTCATTAAGTGCCAGTAAGCTTTAGAATCGCGTTTTGAATACTAAGAGTATGTCTCAATGGTTTCGCTAAAGCTGTATTCTGATTGGTTAATAGCCATTGTATTTTTTGGCAAATATCCCTCCTTATCATGATATATCTGTTCATAATTCACTGTCGTGATAAAAGCATTCAGTGGACAGACTGGTCAAAATTTATTGTATCTGGCGTAAATTTGTATGTACAGATAGGTTTATTTTTATCATTCTTTATTTATAGACCAATTTAGTGACGATTACTACGTAAGTAACGATGTCATCCAAATCCCTTTCGATGTTGCAAAACAAAATCATGTCGTCCTGAAAACAGCACCATTTCTCTTTTACACCCACGATCTCATAGGTAATCTCCATTACAAGATTTCATTGGTTCAATTGTCAAGTCTAAGTATCGGTCAGGACAAAAGGCGTGACTGTCTTCATTGAAAGAAACCACGTGCTTAAGTGAGTAGTAATCGTTACACTGCGAAATATGGTCATTTTCTCTAATGATATGTCAAGTTTAAACCGGTTTTGACCTGTTCGATAAATTTTCTTTATTCAACGTATGTTGAATAAAGCCCCGTGCTATTTCCCGCCAAATCTATTCGGAATACAATTCTCGGTGATTATCATTTATCATTAGAGAAAAAGATTACACCACTTTATCCCGATTATTACCATATTTTATCCACTCTCGATAGTTAAATTTAAAAATTTTAAAATGCTCGGCAAGCCTCGCAATTAAAATTTTTAAATTTAACTATCGAGAGTGGATAAAATATGGTTATGAACGGGATCTTGTGGTGTAATCTATATTTATTTAACTTATTGTAACTTAACCGCTGCATGTACCCTGTCGAAAATTGGCACTTCAAAAGATGATTATTTAAAGAAAAGACATATATGTTCTGGTTAATGTCAAGGTATTAGAAATAACTGCCATCCAAAAATTTCTATTAGCGGCAAATTATGGAAAATATAATTTTTCTTCTAAAATATGCAAAGTACCTCCATCAAAAACTTTTTGTCATTTTTCTGAGTAGAATATAGGTGGTTTTCGTCTAACATTTAAGGTGGTGGAGCGTGGTGGAGCCGGAAGTGACATCTACCGGAAGTCACGTGACCAGAAGACCGGAAGCGGAAGTCATGTGACCGGAACACGAAGTATTATTGTTGCGCATGCGCAACCGGAATTGGGTATGTATCTACTGTAAGTAGCCATATTGACCGGAAATGACGTGTTGGAACAACACGTGACCCGCAGGGGTGTTGTGGGAAGGTATTGGAGCGCGCATGCGCGACCGGAAGTCCCAGATATAAACCGGAAGTAGCAATATTGGAAGCCCTAGTCGGCCATGTTGATAGGAGATGACGTGTTGGAACAACACGTGATCCCGCAGGGATGTTGTATGACCTTACAACATGACGCATGCGCGACCGGAAGTGGGTATAGCCCATATGTAAACCGGAAGTTGGGAATTTTCCCTAGTCGGAACAACTCGGGCGTGGTCTTTCGGATGTTTTCGGAAGTTGACGTTATAATTGTATTTCTTAGGATGTCTTCTATCACGTCCGCGTTTGTCATGGGACATAACGCTTGCTAGTTATTTTACCGCAATTTTTTAAAGTTTGTTGATTTTATCCGAGACTTAGGCGAGATAACTCGTGATTTACTAACGATTTGATATTTATGTTCACCAGTATTTAATATGACTCACGAGTACGTTATTGTCAGTGCTCGCGTGCTCATTTCACTTTACCTCGGCGGCGGCGGCGGCGGCGATGGTCGTGATCATCGGTGGTTAAGCGGCCGCGGCGGCGGTGGTTGGATCAAAGGCTTTTGTGGTGGTGGTGGTGAGATGATAGTTAAAAAAAGACCATCTGGTCTTTAAACATTTTTACACAAATGCGATTCATATTCACTTCTTAATTACCTGTGAAAGGGTCACTCTGCATTTTGCCAGTCTCGTGACTGGCTATAACTAAATAGTTATAGGCTGCATTACCCCTTCCTCCCAACCAAACCAAATATCAGTGCTTTATCCTTTACATGGCGTCATTGCTATCTTCTGTCGATGGTGGGTTATATTCATTCAATACTTCATCAAACAGATACTGTCTTTTTTCTACAGCATTACTTCCATGCCTCTCTAGTATCATAGCCCTCTTCTTCTTTCAACCGCTGGACTGTCTTTTTGATCTTTCTATGCACTGGGTCTTTCCGCATATCCTCTATCCAGAATACATTATTGAGATAGGTATCCTTTATCGTATCTCTGTATTCCGGGAACATCCTTTTATATCCAAGTTTGCGTGCTTTATCTTCCTCATGTCCTCCGTCAATATACTTTTCAACCTTTTCTTCATATTCGGACTGATTACCATTCATGGCTCTGGTTACTATTATATCCCATGGTGATTCTGAGTCTGAGTGTTCTTCTTCATCAGATCTTTCGTTGGTGGTATTATCAGATTCTTCAGTAATATAGCTTTCCTCGGACATGCTAGAGTCTGTTTCCATATCCTGTTGTCTGTCTATCTCTGGCTCTATATTATGTTGTGATTGTTTGTGACGTAGAAGATTGAAGTTTCGATTGGAATGATAATTACAGCTATCGCATTGGTACATTCCAGAGGTCTTCACCCCTCGAGATTCGTTGCACGAATGAGAAAATTATAATAAGCGAAGCTTTAAATACAGCTAAAAAGACTCACGAGTCGATTACTAGTATATTTTTGGCTATGCTCGCGTGCTCATTTCACTATATTGCTGCTGCTGCTGCTGCTTCTACATATTTGGATATGGCTACTGCTGCTGCTGCTGCTAGCTTAGAAAAAAAAATGCACTAACATTATTTACCACAATCTATCACTAACCCCATCTTTAATCTAACCCTAACCATAATTAAACCCTAACCCTATCTACAATCTAACCCTAACCATAATTTAACCCTAACCTATTTATTATCTAACCCTAACCCTAACCAGAATTTAACCCTAACCCTAACCAGAATTTAACCCCAACCCTTATTGCAATATAACCCTAACCCTATCTATAATCTAACCCTAACCTTAACCAGAATTTAACCCTAACCCTTATTGTAATTTAACCCTAACCCTAACCCTATTTGTCATCATTACGTAACACTGAACTAGACAGTATGAGCGAAACCATTGCATTATACTAATAGCATCTTCTAAAACTACAACGGCAAAAAGAATCAAACATTATTGAAATGACGTATGGAAGGTTCTCATCAAATATTGCTCATTTCGTTTTGATCCGAAACAAGCCTGCAAGCTTGACAAGGCTTAACACTAGAGACTATAGGGAAATATATCTGGATCATCTCCTCTGACACTAGTGTACTGAAGCAAATCAAATAAAATCCACAGGATTGATGTTTGGAAAATCCTAACCAAAGTAGGCTATTTTTTCGGATTAAACAACCAACATGGCCGCCAGTTTGGAACATATTTGACATTGAAACCTATTGGGAAAGCATAATTTGTTTATGGAATCATACTTTACTAAAACTTATGAATGCATGGGGCTGTATAAACTGCTTATTTTATTGTGATTTGCCTACAAAAATGTTTACCCCATTGAGACATAAACTTCCGAGTAATTATGTTTCACGAGTCACGTGTCCGAGTGTTGCCATTGGGCAAAATACTTTGTGAAATAACAAAATCTTTTTTTTGTACCGCAACATCAATTCGTAGTGATTGTCGTCGAAGGAAATAAATGCATAACATATGTATGGCACGCCAAAGCCACAAAAAATGAGATAAAATAGCATTATCTCAGGTAATGCTATCTTATCTATATTTTTGTGGTTTTGGCGCAGATGAAATAATCATTAACTCCTGATAATTAAATATGGAATAAAAATTAACATAGGTCTCTATGCAATAAAGAGATAAAACATTCTTTCCTGGAGGTAATATGTAATGAAATTGCTTATCATAACTGGTAATGAACTTGTTTATCTGTTAACAGGTAATGAACTCGTTTATCTGTTAACAGGTAATGAACTATCTTATGATAGATGTCCGATCCGTATGTAATAATTTATTGTGCCCATTGAAGAACATCCGTCTTCATCTGTTACATGCAATTTCTTTCGCTAAGAAAACGATTCCTTGACTACTAGCAACTAAAAGCTTTAAATATATGAAAAATGTACATTTGATATATTTTTAAATATATATTTTATTAACTCCATAGATTCCTTATCACTGTTAGCATTCTCCCTTATTTTCATCCGAGTGTTCTGTGAGAAACAAAATTTACTTCCTGGTCTCGCACGTCCTTGAATAATAAATAAATAAATAAATAAAGTTTAATTAAAGTTAGCATGGTAAAACTACAAACTTTGCTTAGATCCTGCAGGAAATAGACAAAAGTTTGAAAGACTTCCATATCCCCCCCCATTTCATATATTGACGAGTCTTTATTCCCATAAACTAATTTTACAACGACAAAGAGAAAATACAGAATAATATATACACACGATAATACAAATTTCGTTTTAAATGACAAATGGATAAAAAAAAGAAAAGAAATTATGTTACAATTCTAAAATTATCTAAGATCATTATTACATAGTTTTTCAGAACAGATAATTTGATCTAAAAAGATTGAATTTAATAAGTTATTGAAATTTATCTATCTACATCGGATTGGTTTCAACATAAATCAGATAATACAGTTACATAAATCAGATAATACAGTTTCCCACAGATATTACGTCTGATTGGTTGATATTAGAAAACAGATAATACATTTACTAGCACGCCAAAACCACAAAAATGCAGAAAAAACTGTATTAACAGGTAATGCTATGTTATCTTGAGATAAAACATCATTACCACATAGATTTCATAGAGACCTATGTATAAAATATTTAAAAGTACTTATCTGGAGGTAATGAGGAAACCTGATAATACATGTATGATAATGTGCGCCAAAACCACAAAAATTCAGATAAGATAGCATTTCCTGAGATAATGCTATTTTATCTCATTTTTGTGGCTTTGGCGTGCCATAAATATGAGACATGCCTGCCTGTAATTAACCCCCTATGGGTGTAATTTTTGAAAATTTGAACGCTACTTAGAACTTTGTCGGCCCAGTGAATCGAGGAGATCATAAATATTTGTTGAAAAGGTCATTTTTACTGTAATAAACATTACTGTTGATTTGATTACAGCAATAATTATTTCATCGGAATCGCATCTATTGTTTCAACATTGATAATGATCACCTCCATTCGCATTTGGCCGATAGTGATATAAACTGAAGATTAAACTGTATACTGCATTACCACCTTCTAGTATTCTCTTTATAAAACATTCCTAGGACGGAGATTTCTTCTTATATTAGTCCCAGTATCAAATTTGTTTTTGTTTCTGACATTACATGACTTGAGGCCGATAAACCGAACAAACAGTTCATTCTTACCAGCAGCCAAGTGTCAGTAAACTTGTCTTTGATAATTAGAATTTGGTAAAAGTCCAGATAGTGCTGTTATTTCCGCCTCAGCATAGTATTGCCAATTTACGTAAATATTAAGTCATTTACACATTAACAGTCTCATCATTAATGTCTGTTACACACGCAATCGTCTGCTATTCAAGCATTTGATTTTTTGCATTACTGTCATCACCAGAACATATCATGCCAACGAAACACAACACGTGACCGTCACGTATTCAGAATCTCAAAGAAAAGTACACATGCATGTGATAGATGCAGGAGATGATTTTCACATTTTATGATCGTTAACATCGACATAAATTCATTTTAATTTATCAGCTAACTGATCAGCATCTGCCCTGGTCAAGTCTTACGACTGTATAACCAGTTAGGTCATAATAGTTTCTACCATCCATTCAACCTGAAATGGGCAACCTCAGGTTCAGATGCCACTAGATACAAATCTGCAATATTGCGATGAATGATGCAGTCTCTATTAGATTTGACTTTCTCTACGTATTTCAAAAAATACTTAACGATTTCTGTATATTGCAGCTACATTGAAAAAAAATGCAGATTATTGACTTCCATAAGTTTTGGTCAGATGTAGCGATACAATGAAGGAAAATTGATTTGAACTACAAATATAAATCACAACTGGTCAGCTATGGCAGTGAAGGACAGGTCCAGAGCCTGACACATCAATAACCTATACTTCAAAAATGATGGTGAAATGAGACAGTCCTATAGTATATATTATCTACACCCAATCCACAATTACTCTTAGACCGACCCTGTTTGGGGTTTATCGAGACACTGTCCTAGCAGTATTATATCGAATATATCGTCACTATCTTTTGTGGTCTTTTGACAGACATGGTTCGATAAATACTAATGAAATAAAGAAAAAAAATAGATACACTGCAAAGGATCATGTGTTTTTAAAATTTAATACATTAAAAATATTGTTGTTGTAAAGGCAATAGTAAAATAAAGATCAAACATGTTTAGCGTACATGTACTTTACAATAGAATCAGAATCAGAATCAGAATATTTTATTACCAAATTAGGGCCCCAGGAGGGCATGATACATCAAACATTTATGATTGGTATACAAGTACAATATTACAGAAAACGGTATAAACAATAAATAACAATTAATAATTATAATAAAAATAATAAATAAAGGCATATTAATGCACGTCTACCACAGATGCACTCCATACTATGAAAAATTGAGTAATATTAATAACATACCCGGTGCATTTGGA
>MJUU01064459.1:0-13706 GCA_002080025.1 Modiolus philippinarum | reverse complement strand
GTGCAGGCCACACAGTTTCAACCAAAATCACTACAATCTTAAGGTAATATAGGCAACTTGCAGAAAGTATCAAGGGACGGTGCCATAAGGAATAAACCTGCTCATACTTAATGCAAGCTGTCCAGAAACCCCCAAAAATACAAATCATGTAAGCACAACAAGAAACATCAAGGGACGGTGCCATAGTTATTAATAATAACAATCTCATACTTAGTGTAGTGCAAACAGGGACCCTAAAATAAAACATACAATATAGGCTAGAGAAAAAGGGAATCATGCTACCTATTGCACACTGGGTGTTCAGATACCAGCTTTCAACAGAAAAATACACATAGCTGTAAGTATTTTAGGATATTCACAATTTAAAATCCAATTTATTTTGTCATTGTCATTTAAAATGTTAAAATTTGAGCATACTGATAACACACATGAGAAGAGATCATTTCTTAATGTTAAATGTGCGTTGCACTTTAGTAAAAAATGAACTTCATCTTCAACTTGACCTGAAGTGCACCTGCAGCAGAGTCTGTTTTGTCGGAGAGTACCCTGATATCTACCAGCTTCTATTTGTAATTTATGTGCAGAAATTCTAAACCTTGTTAATGTTCTCCTTTGCTCAAAATTTCTTACAATAGACAAATAATTTTCGTAACCAAAATAAGATTTAATTAAAAGGTAAGTTGTAAGTTTTCCATCCTTGAGAGAAATTGCTTGTTTATGCCATTTTTCAATATAGTGTTGTTTTATTATTTTATTGCATTTATATTTAAATGTAGATGCATTTTTTGACAAATGTGTGTTCAATCCATTCACATTTTCAACAATCTCTTTTTAGTTTAAAATAAGCTTTTAAACCTTTTTGATAAAGTTCATTTTGAGCAAACGAGAAACAACCGGAAGCACTAAAATGTATTCCTAAATATTTATAATGCGATACACAATAAATGTTCCTGAAATGCCTGATGTAATGTTTTGTAGAAGAAACGATTTGCATTTTTCATATATTATCTCTTATCCGACTACCTGTTATACATATTTGAGTATGGTTTAATTTTGATTTATTTATTCAAATTGCATCCATTTTGGATCAAACAAACTCAACAAATTATGCACAAAAATATAGTAAGCACATAAAACTGCACATATAATTTAGTTGTCTGTCGTACTAATGCTACACCGTAAAATCGATTAATTTTGTAAAACGTGCCTTTATCATGTGTTTATAGGACTTTATATTCTATTTCATCGCAGGCGCGGATCCAGGCAATTAGAAAGGGGGGGGGGGGGCAATTTGAAATGAAAGGAGATTTCGCCGAGCGGAGCTAGGCGCGAAAAATTTTTGGGGTATTTCTTAATAAAACATCAGGATATTCAGTAAAAAATACATGATTGTCCATAAAAAGGGGGGTTCTAACACTCGGAAGACGCCAATGCATATCGCATCTTATTGGTTACGTCTTACTGTTCAATCGCTTTATCACGCCTTCTTTTCGTCGTTCCATGTCTTCCATCTCCTCGCCATCACTGCATCAAACTCATTAATTTTCATCTTACCATAGTTCAATCTGGATCTTACCATCGCTCGATTTTGTATTGTTTTGTTTTTTTTTATGTTTGTTTGTATGTTTATTTTTTATGATGAATTCAGGTATTTTATATGCTACTCATATTCTGTGACATGCGATGACTTTTGATTTTTTCCATAAATAAACAAGAACAATTTTGCAGAAACTAATTAACGGCATTTTCATGGGAGATAAATGTACGTATAGGTTATAGAAATTCCACGGGAAGCTAATTCAATGAAATCAAAAAATAAGTCACTGGAAAAATCACGAGATTTTAATGTCTCTTGAAATTTCTTAGTATTTTTATGGACTTGTATTCCAGTAGTGATGTTAAATGATAATTACAGCAGTCTTGATAAATTTCTACTGTGCGGTTGTTTACTTGTAACAAGTGTAAATCTTTTTTAACGAAATGAAATTGTTGTTGGGAAAAATGGATTCTATTTCAAACGATGCCGATAGGAAGTCTTTGCTATCTGGTTTGAATTTGACAAGTATGTCGGATCTGGAGCTACCACTTCCCCAATTGCGTTATGAGCGATTCACAACCACGTCGATTTTATCATAGATTTATTGTACATGTTTCTGTAATTCGCGTAGTCTGGTATTATGACGTCGTGCTCTATTTCGTGAGTCTATCGTGACGTCGCGAAAACATGGGTCCACATGCGGCGACGTTATTATCTGCCCTTGGTACTGTATCGTATCCCCTTAAATAGCACTTCTTCACATATCAAAATATAACGAAACAATGTCCGGCCAACAAAACACAGTCCATTTCGGCTTCACCCCATGACAAGAGTGTTATTAAGTATTTGAAGACACAGCATAACAAAGACTCGTCAGTTTGGAATTATAGTATACACATAGCAATAAGTTAAAATGTGGTGTTTTCTGTGGGGAATTGTTTCAAATTATTCTTTGGGATCTAATGAAATGTTTATCCTTTAGAAGGATGGTCTGAAAACTAGTAGAATATATTATTAACTTATAGCTACGTTTTTTCATATGAAACATCTTTAACTATTTTCATGAAGATTCTGACGTCTGGTGGAAGAGTGAACTGTTTACCGATTTCCGGACGAACTGTTCCATGCGCGAAATAATTGCGCAATGCAACGTCATTCAAATCTTACCTGTGTAGAATTTTTTTTTCATATGGAAGATTTTATATTATTAACTTATAGTTACATTTATTCATATGCAGCATTTTTTACTATTTTCATGAAAATTTTAACGTCGGGTGGAACAGTTAACTGTTTACCGATTTCCGGCCGAACTGTGGGTGTAACCCCCCTTTTTGTACGCCGGATTCCGGGTATATTTAGAGAGTATTCCGTAGGCCGAGGTATGGTACGCTGGATTCCAAAAATTAGTATTTCGTACGCGTACGCCGGAAATTTGGTTACCGATTTTTTTGACATCGTGATTTTGTATGACTGCGATAAACGTACGACGTAGCAGTGCTCCACTTTGATGGAGGAAATAAAAGAGAACAAACTGAGCTTTGCAACAACTTCGTTTCTATATTGTATTTTGCTGAAGATGTTGAGATTAATACTGACAATACTTCTTCCATGGCCATGGAAGTTGATTCAACAGAGACAGAGTTAGTAAACACAGACATTTCACATTGTGACTGAACAACAGTTATTTGACAGTGATCTTGATTTGGATGAAGACGCTGATGTAGTGGTTGAAAGCTTTTATGATAGTGAAACAGATAGTCATCCTGATATAAGATTAGCAGAGTAGGTGTTTCAATATTGACAAAATAAGTAAATGAGGCTACAAACAAAGTTTGAAGATACCAAGGGGCAATAAAAATCTTAATTCGAAGCACAGATAATATCATGGCTAAAACGAAAAAGACATAAAGACAACATTGGTACACAAAACAAAACAGAAAATTCAAGACTGAATAACATGAACCACACTAAAACTGGGGACAACTAAGGTGGATTAAAGTGTTTCGGAAAGGTGACCAGTTCAAGCTCCACACAGCTTTCTTCAGTGGTATTTGATGGATCAATTTATCATTTAAATATCCCTGTTCACGGCTATTTTATGCCCCAATTACGAAGGGCATACAGGGAACAAACAAACAAATGCAAATACCGTTTTCATTTTATAACCAGCAGACCATGGTATCTGTTATGAACTTCATCATTACTGGTAGGACTTTAAGATTTGGAAGACCAAGTTGTAGAAAACCCAAAATGTTGAAAGTGAAAATACACCAAATATATCATCAAAGGGGAAAACGCCAAATCCAGCTAAGGTTACTTGCTGGTTGAACACTATAAACCTTAGTTTTATAAAAATTTTAAATTTTTCATGACTGCACAATTTGGAAAAGATATCAAAAGGATCATCAGTATGAATTGAACTCATGTCAGCAGCGAAGTACTGACTGCTGGGCTAGTGATAACCTTGTGGACTTACAGTCCACATATAGCTTTAACCTTGACCATCCTAAACATTAGACTTCGTTAAGTTTTTGGTCCTCGGTAACAATTTCTGGTAGATCAACAATATTGCACAGCTACTGTAATAAAACATGTTAACACTGAAAACTAAAGCTTAGGCAGTATAACTCCTATAGAACACTTCAGGCAAGTTAATACCATGCAAATATCTCTGGCATTATACATATAAAGCTTGAATAAAACCTTGTCATAAATTCTTAATAAGAGGAATGTACACACAGTGACACGATATAATGTAAGCTCAAGATAGTCAAAGTATTGGAGAACAAAATTGATTTAAAATGATGACATCATAGTGTAATATGTCTGGTCAAAATGACAGATATTTTATTGTTGGATAATTCTTATAAAATCCAAGAGTAGTGTGCTGTTCAAATAGTCGGTGGTTATTTTCAACCAGCACTGTTCTTTTTATTATCTCATTTATTTGCAGATACTTTGAAGAACTGGATCCAGTAGTTGTTAAACTTCAAAGAATGGTAGCTTGTGGATCACTTTCTAGACAACATATATTTTATAAGATCGTAGATAATGCTCTGTCTTTTGCACTGTCTTATGGAAATCAAAGAAGAGACATTGACTTTCAGTGCGATCCTACCATAATTTCCTTCTGTAATACCATTGCATTTCATGGAGGTCAAAAAGTATTGAATATCATCCGAGGACCCGGGCAATTTGGATCTAATTCTTCTGGCAATAAGTCGTTTTGTTGGGATTATTATAATTTGCTATTACCTGGTTTAAATACTAGAAAACGCTCATCACAGGGATATAGTACTAAAAGTGGTATTTTAAAGCCTTTGCTTCACTCTTGCATTGAGTTTACTCATAACAACTCTGATGTAAAACCTTTAATTAACACTGATGATCTTATTGTCTATCCTTTTGCCTTAGCCATGGATGGAATGGCTATAACCCCAGGACTAGTATTTGATGGACGACAGGGATTGCTTATTGGTACAACAAAGGTTATTGATATTGCATATGTTAAGTCTAATCCAAATCCTGACTATGGAAGTATGAAAAGTACATTTATAACTGAGGTTGAAGGTATTATATTGACAAGTATAGATGGCAAAGTAAGCCTTCCAGTTGGAATGAATTACACTACTAAAGCGACCAGTGGAAATGACATGTTCTAAGTCACAAAGATATAAATGAAACTTGTAAAAATTGTCTTGCCTACTGTGAAGTATCAAACAATGTTATAACCTCAACTTGCTGTCATTATCCAAATCAGAATATGAAAGATTTATAATTTTCATAACGAGAAAGAATTGTATATCGATGGATGTCAACTAGAGTTATGTAATTTCAAAAAATAATAAACGAGCCTTTGAAATTACATAACGAGAGTTGATATTACATAACGAGAGTTGATATCCAGCGATATACAATTTTTTCGAGTTGTTAAAACTATTTCTCTTATGATTTTTATAATATTCAGTGCCGAACTGCTATTTTTGACACCGTTGCTAGGTAACGTTAATCACGGCCAACGAGATTTCACAGTGGTCCAATAAAAACGTCGAAAAAATAATAGCACATCGCGCGTGATGTGTTATTACTTCACGCTCGACCAATGAAATTCCTGTAAAAGAGATTCAACAAGTTCATATCTAACTCCAGCTTCAAAGTCTCGTTGTGTACCACAAATAACTATTCGTGCAAGGAATAGATAATAAGCGTGCATCATAAGAGAAAAGGATGATATTAAACCGTTGCTATCATGTCAGAAATGTATTGATCTTGGCATTCAGTGTATAAGAATACAGGTTCTTGTATTCTCATCTGACTGTGAGGAAAAGAACAAAAGGGCAATGGAAATAATCTTAGACAAGAAAAAAAAATGTATTGGCTGTACCAGAAGCTGTTCACACCACTAAACGCCTAAAAGGGTCCTTTGGAAATTGGTGGCTTGTTTGCCGTGACTCAAGAATAAACATGTCAATGCTTCGCACAGTAAGAATGCAGAACGAGTCGCTGAAACGCTTAATTCCACTAGATGCTGTCCGCCAAAAAGATCGCATGGATGTTGCTTCATGTTTGGAAATAAGTCAATCAGCTGTTAGAAGAATACTACAGGAGTATGATATTGTTAGTCAAGTCATTGTTCCTGAAAAATATCGGTTGTGGGATAGTAATAGACCAGGTGTAATAAGCAGTCCAATAGCTCTATCACAAATGAATATAAGTCAGTACTTCGTTCTTGATGCCGTTGGAAAGCTTTTTATGCTTAAACTACATTACCCGGCAGAGATGACTTTAGTTGACGATACACTTGATTCTCCTGTAGGAATTGCATACTTGCCCAATGATTTGGTTGTTATCAGTGAACCACAACAAAAGGCATTGTCAGTTATTGATATAACTGGCAGTTATTTAGACCACTTTGCTTCAATGACTGTTTCAAAATTGAAGTTAGAACTCCAGAAACAGGGAAAGCTGACAACCAAATTGAAATCAGTTAGAAAACAAGAATTAATGCAAGCTTTCAAAGAAGCTTTCAGCGAAGCGAATCTGACACCCACAGAACCAAAGTTTGTTGGAAAGCAACAGAATCGAAAATATTTTGTCCTTGTACCAAGTGATATTGTTCCTGGGATTATGTGTACTGACACAATTTCAAATGACAGAGTAATTGTTTCTGATGTAGCTACACAGGACATCGTACTGTTGCAAGAAGAATGTAATGGGTTTGAAGTTAACACAACCATATTGGTAAGGTATAAATGTAATGCATTACTTCTCTGTGCTGTGACTGTACGCAAATATTTGCTGTTTTAGCAGGACGAAAAGGAGGATTATTAAGTGTAAACAGAGAAATACATAACCAGTCACTAGTCATTTGCAATAACAATGATCTTGAAATTTTAGCTGTAGCCTGTACAGGTTACTCAGTTGCTGTAAGTGATAAGAAATCTTGATCAGTTTTCGTCTATGATAAAATATCATACCAAAAGGTTTTAACTTGTGGTAGTCACAGTTTGCAGGCTTGTGATGGAATAAAAACATCATTTATACAGCCATCAGCTGTATGTTTTAATCTTGATGAAACATTAATTGTATGTGATGCTGCAGTCGGGGAAGTCAAATTAGTATCTTTGTCAACCAGAGGTTTAGTGACATATTTAGAAGCACTATACTTACTTGATTACACATTTGGTGTACACCTTTCAAGTACTCCAAAACCTCATTTTACATTGAACGATGCAATTGATAATTTAACATCTGTGATTGAAACCCTGAATGGCATGGTAGTCAACACTCAAGCTTTGCTAAAAAATAAGCGTCTTACAACACAAGGACCCAAAGGTACACTGCCAGCAAAACGATTTAGAGTGTACAGATGATTCTAAATGGGGTCAAAGATCTTCAAAAGTTTGTTAACAATTTCAGTCCGGATTATTCTGTTGATTGGTCTTCTGTTCTGACATTAGTTTGTGAACATTTATTTGCAACTTTGAGGTAAAAAAATCCAATGCCTGATGTGTTGGAAGTTAGTCGTCTATTTGCTAACGTACTGCAAGAAAATATGAAAAAATTAACGCATTGTGGGTTTAACTACTTTACCCATAGAAAATCGTTTTATTTATCACCCGATGGTCACATATCCATACCACATTTGGAACTGTTGTCATATCCAGAGTCTTGTAAACTTAATAAGAGAGAAAGGGCAAGATGCGTTGCTGTAGAATTGAACATGGTCAGAAGGTCCGACAAAATACCATAAGGAATTCTTCGACAAAGGACAAGCCTGGGACCCTTCCTCTTAATATGTATGTCAATTACACACAGCCTGATCCTCACCCTGTTAACTTTAAGGAACTGGCTATGTCAAAAACTTGTGAAGCAGAAACAAAATTATGTGCTGTCAGCCTTGCAAGTGTCAACGATTTTTCCATTATAGAAACCAAAAATGAAATGGATACTGCAAATGTGATGTCAGGCATTTTATATAAAGCTGATTTAGATTGCTTAAAATTTATTTTAACTGGTGAATCTGATTTCATGAATAACCAAATTGTGTGTATTTTGAGTAACGACGACTTTGAAAAACTGGATGAAACAATTGTTATCACTGAAGATATTTATACAAAAATAATTAGAAGTTGTAATAATGATTGTGAAAATGATAGACATTTTGATAATGAAACTAACTCAAGTGTTGATGATGATGATGCAGAACTGAACATTGAGCATGAATTAAATGTAGTTAGTTTAGAAACTCGATCAAGATATGAACGACGCGTGAAATTTAACAGATTTTATAGTGATTATGTTTGCTGATCATGTTGATGTAATCAAATGTCATATGAAACTACTATAAAAAAAGATCTTTACAATATAGTCCTATTTACAAGCCATACAAGTAAACTTCAAGAAAATTGTTCATAAACAGACAAAACATAATGACTGACAAATGTTCAAATGGCCGTTTTGGCTTGGTACAGGCATTTTAATAAGAGATGTGAAGTACAAAAGACTTGATACAAGCATTTAAATAAGAGACGTGAAGTATAAAAGTATGTATGTCCATGTATAATCGTGTCAAATGGTAGCAAATGGTATTCGGTATTCCAGTCTGATTTATTCCGGATTCCTGTTAAATTTAGCCGGTATTCCGGATTCCAGGGGTAGGGGGGGGGGGTTACACCCCCAAACTGTTTCATGAGCAAAATATTTTCGCAGTGCAACGTCATTCAACTTCTAGTCGTATTACCCTTTTTTTAAAGGCGAGATTTTTTTATTTGTTTTTATCAGATTTTCATTGTTTATATAAGTTAATAAAACAGTTATTTCATGCCCCGTTTCAGAAAACAGCATAACTATTGTCCCTCGATGATGGAAATGACTTGCGGAACTGTTGCCTTCGGCCTTCGGCCTCAGGCAACAGTTCGCAAGTCATTTCCATCACCTCGGGACAATAGTTATAGCTGTTTCCTTCAAAGGCATGAAATAACTGTATATTGTTTATATAAGTTAATAAAACAGTTATTTCATGCCCCGTTTCAGGAAATAGCAAAACTGTTGTCCCTCGATGATGGACTGTTGCCTTCGGCCTCTGGCCTCAGGCAATAGTTCACAAATCATTTCCATCACCTCCGGACAATAGTTTTTGCTGTTTCCTTCAAGGACACGAAATAACTGTATAATGTTTTTCTCATCAAATATTCCTAGTCTAATGAAGACAAAAATCCGCGTTGCTGATCGCGTCCGAGTTGGCGATCTCACATTTACCGGGGGTGTTTCAGACAATCCTGAACATTATACTTTTTCATGTAGATTGTGACCTGTGATGATAATTTTTATGTATTGTAGATGTTTGCTGCAATACATTTTTTCAATCCCTGCATGATAATCTGAGAGATTTTCCTTCGCTTTTAACATTTAAAACATACAGTAAATCAAGTTAATAATATACCTTAAAACGATCCATGAAATCAGATAACTGAATTTTAAATTACAAATTCTGTAAATGAGGCTATTAGTTCCACATATGATTACAAATTTATATATATATTTTTTTATAAAAAACATAACAGAAGAGATAAAGCCCCGGGCAATATCTTATGTTTTTAAATTTAGACATCACAATTTTTAACAGTCATTTATCATTCTAGTTGAACAACATACACTTTATTTACGTCCAAATCGGTGTTTTCTTTATAACCAACACTAACCTATACATTAAGTCCTATACTCCCAGAGACAACATTTGTCATATTAGTGCTGTTGCTGCAAGCCGCAGAAGGAGTTAGCTGGTTCATGCACTCTCCATCTCTAGCATGATGCGTGTTTGTGCTTCTTCTGTGACGCTTTAATCAGACACAGCTTTAGATTTAGGACAAAAAAGAAAAAGAACAAGAAAAATAAACAGCTGTGGCAGTTCTGTAAATTTTTCTTTGGTAACGCTTAAAATCTAAAGCTCACATTTCTCATCGAATGAAAATATTTGATTTTTTTTACTGCGTAATCTCATTTTATATGTATAAATCTGAAAAACCCTTTTCATAAGAAGCAAGTGTTTCCTACAAATTTATTTAATACCAACATGACTTTAAAAATGTATTAAAATTGTGTTCCATTACTTGAAGTCAACGACAGCACAAGTTTTATGATCGACAACCATTTCCAACATGACAACACATCTTTCGGCCATTTAACAATTTAAGTTTGTTTTCTCCTTCTGGATTTTACTATTACTGGAAGTGACATGTTCAGCATGATTGTATCTTGTAAGAATAAGGAGATGTTTACTCTACAGGTTGACCTGATGCAATTGGGTCCGTGTTGATCATCTGCATGTGTGCCCCCATTTTTCTTCTTTTTTGTGTCATACGTATGTTATAAAGTTGTCTCTTTGCGTCCGATGTTTTCTTTGGACTTATTTTTGGACGGACGATCTCACTTACTTTAATTTAGGGAAAATGGTTATATAAGTATACGATCATTTAGACTCTTCAAAAATAAGAACTTAAAATTCCCACATTTCTTTGGTAGAGAGCACTTTCTTCGTAATTCGTCCGTACCCCTTGTATCCTTTTAATTCCATTCATTGACTTTGTGCTAAGAAGTTAATTCGCTCTTTTCTACACAACAATTGCTAATAGTAGTGCTCTTTATACTGTCGGAAGACCCTGGTATTCTCATAAGTTAGGTGAAATTTATATAAAAATAAGAGGCATGTTCCGCCTTGAGATATTAATAAAACCTCCACAATATGGAAATACAAATCATTATTTGAAAAACTCCCAAAACTAACCCTTGCAATCATTTGCTTCACGTTCTGTTGTAGACGACCAATAAACATAACCCAAATGGCTCTCGAGAAATAGCTAAATTGTCAAATGACTACGTAAAACCGCTAGACAAGATAACACCTTTAATAATATTGAAATTGACACTAACAAGATTTTTTTGGGGTAAATACACGAATACTAAATATCATCCGATATATTCACATTTTCCCACGAGAAAACGTACAATTAATCAATTTACCGTGCAAAACAGACACATCCGTTGGTTAAAAGAACATAGATATTCCGCTCGAACCGTTACTAGGGGTCGTCTTGAACTTATTATGTATATGAGGTGTGAGCATTGTTAAAGGACTAATTGTGACTTCAAGATGAAGAACAACAGCGTGGTTCCACTGCTCAAGGTTTTACCGTGTACTTATAGAGACTTTGTATGATGTGTATCTACATCATATCCTTTCATCGTTAATTTAAGACTCCTATAGTGTGGAGTTCGTAAAATAATTTCTTGTGCGAGAGATTTGTGCTCTCTATATATTTCAATTTGGTGTACTTGTTCTTGAGAGAATATCTCATATGGATACAGTATCATATTTTCAAATTTTGGCGTTTTATTTTTTGTAATTCCAAATTGTATTCTGGACATTCTGTTTATAGTGCCAACATCTCACTATTTTATTACGACAATGCAAGTTTTAATGAAGTTAACTCGATGAGTGCGCTGTGGTTCTTTATATGCTGTGATTGTCTCAATAGTCTATTTGTCGGGCAACGGATAATGTTCAGCGGTTGTAAGAACATATTTTGTTTGTCGACGATCCCAAATCCATTGGTTAAAATGACATGGATATAGATCGTTTCTCGACTTTAGCAATGAATTCTGCTCAAAACTGTTGCATTGTTGAAGGCCTCGTGGTAGTGACTTCAAAATGAAGAGCTACTCAAAAAAGGGTTGTTACATTGCTTTGTTTTACTATGTTGATGTAGCGACTTCGTCTCGTGTGCATTTACTCGCTAATCAACAAGAAAAGTAAAAGAAATTCGTTCGCTGTCAATCATTTCTAGTATTGAAATAAAAGGCAAAAAATTAGTGTGCCCGATTTCACTTTGATTAATCCCCTGATAATAACCAAATTGATACCATATTCTAACTGCCTACATCCACTCGGAAGTCTTCATCAGGGGAACAAAATTTATTCAAAAATATTCATCGCAACCACTCATT
The DNA here is from genome assembly GCA_002080025.1 of Modiolus philippinarum. Classification (NCBI taxonomy): domain Eukaryota; kingdom Metazoa; phylum Mollusca; class Bivalvia; order Mytilida; family Modiolidae; genus Modiolus; species Modiolus philippinarum. The sequence continues at coordinate 1,663 of MJUU01064459.1, read as the reverse complement.
TCTTATATAAAGTATATCAACAAAAATAAAAACTATCTTTTTGATTTGCATATGTATATCTTAAGGATCTTGTCGAAATGCGCATATACAGAAACAAAATTATCAGCAACTTCGGTAATTTGTTATTCATAATAAAATATGGTTTACATTAAATGTGACACATTGAAAAAGCAGAACATGAAATCTCCTTTGCCAACCTTTTTCTTTCAAAAACTGGATTTCATTTGTCGTAATTACAGTCATAATATACTATAGGAATAAAAGTAATTTTGGGAGACAACGAGTCTGTCTCAAATCCGTGGAATCTTGAGCGTAACAGAGCAAGCGTTGTGAGCCAGGTGCAGCACTAGTCAGTCTACTTTGTTGTTCATTCGTTGACCAATGAAATTGAACGTTGCAATAGCAATTGGAATTATATTGTAATACATCTCTAGTTGAAACTGCAGGTCCTTCTAAGCAGATCCAGTAGCACTTTCCACGTACGTACAGACAATTCCAAAACTTAACAACTCAAAGCACGAAGAGCCCTCCTTAGCAAATGTTTTCTCTTTGAGGATCTTGCAGTTGGTACCATAGTTCCGTACCATTTTTTTCCTTCTGTGCTTGTAACACAGTGCTATTTTTCGGTTTTGATTGCAGAATTTTGAAGTCTTATATATAAATTTTGAAGTCTTATATATAGAATAGGCTATCGAAGCAGGACATGCTTACCCTTCCAGAGCACCTGTTGTCATTCCTGGTGTTCATGGGAGTTCACACCATGCGTCCCTTAGTTTTGAATGTCGCCTTTTTATATCCGTGCCTTGTGACTGTCTTGCGTCCTTGTTTTGTCTTTTTTCTGTGTTCCCATTGTTTCCATGTCTTGGTTTTTTGTAATCATCACTTCGATATTCTACTGCCGTTGTTTTGAACATGCCATACTATGTAGTAGCTGGAACTGGAATTGTCGAAAGCTGTTAGTCTTGTATGATAGCTTTTACTTGTGTTTTATTATCTGGTTTTCTTCTTTTTCTGCCATGTGCTTTACCTTAAATTTTCATTATTGATCAATCTTTGTGTGAACGTATTTTAAAGAGATTTTTATAGAAATTTGGAAAGCTAAAAACTTTCTTGCTTTATTTTTCCTGACAAGTAGAGTATTATATTTGATAATTACACAAATTTGGGATTATAAGAAACAAACATTTTTCCTTTGAAGACTGTCAGTATTGTCTTAGAATTAAGAAACTTTATCTTTTGTTGATTGTATAATTTTGATCTCTGGGATTCCTTTTGATATGAAAGACAATTTATAATCTATAAATTAAGGGCTTATTATTGAACAGAACATAATATAATTTCTAGAAACTGAATGAGAACACGCTGACTTATTTATTTTTTAGAGATCTGTGTGTAAACTTTGCTTAAGATGAATCATAGTGAATTATCAGATTTTAACAAAAGAGGAGGTTGAATATCACCACTAGAACTATAAAGGTTATTTTCAAATCATTGCTTCGAAAGATTCATTGCTTCGATTATCATTAGATTATTCAAGTTCGAAAATCCTTTATTTAGATAATTCATTGCTTTGATTTTTATTAAAATATTCATCTCTTCATATATTAAAATATTCACAATTTCCCCATTGTGAACTTTCCCTTTCTTAGCAGCAATATACCTA
>MJUU01064458.1:0-18434 GCA_002080025.1 Modiolus philippinarum | reverse complement strand
TAATTTGAAGTTTAACTCAGACAGATACTGGAATGTTGGATATACAATATATAACTATGTAATGGATTCACCAGGGGTACACTCATACAAAGTTGTAAGTTTCTTAATTAAAATTAATTTTGACGTCAAAAACATCAAATGCAATGTACAACAGCATTTTGAATATAATAAGCATTGCACACATAAGTACACAGAATTTAAATAGAGGGATGTGAAGTAAATTTACATTAGGTACCCATAAACCGGTGTAATACTACCACTGGCTTTTGATAGTGCCGGTACCAATGGTGAATGAAAGGATATGGAGTAAATGCACTTGTGTAAGCGTTCTTTCTTTCCGCTGTGCAGAATTTCCGGGTATATAAACAACCTATTGTATTTCTACCTTGGTGTTTATTCCATCACGCTCAGTACTCCATTGTGATTGGTAAATTAAATGTTTAGGAAATTCTACCCTAGTGCATTTCATCCTAAAGGAATTAATCCCCTGTTACACATGAGACAAAGTCTCTACAAATACATGGTGAAATCAAGCAATTAAGGAACAATGGTTTTATTGTTGTCTGTCCGTCTGTCCCGAGTTCCTATCGTTGTTTACGTTTGTCTTTTGTCTTATTCGTGTTTTTCCTGTGTAGTTCCTTAACAGATTGTGGCATGTAATTATAATTTTCAGCCATAGTAGGAGTTTCCTGTTTTTCATTTTTTGACATTAGATAAATCCAAGTTGATTTGTACACAAATGTACTAAATACTTTTAGTAGCCAATTTTAAGTGTGTACTATTTTTATGTACGTGTATTTGTACTTCAAAAAGGTTTATATGTCACTATTGCAGTGCTTTGCATGTCATGAATCTTGTACAAACAGTTAAATGTGTATTTCAGAAGTCACCAATTTGTTTGGGATTTTGTCATTTTATGTGAATTAATCCCATAACAACAAATTGCATTTATTTCGACCTTCATTTAATTTACAGAATTGGTAAAGCACGTACAAAATCATGTATTGTCAATTTCTCTTCTTTCAAGATTTTGGTCATTAAGTTAGTAGTCTGCCTGTATTGGGCTTTATTAGTATGTTTATTATACTATAGGGAAACAGGACAGATAAAAGGAGGTTTGGGTACTCATAATCCGGTTTCATCCTACCGCTGGCTTTTGCTAGTGCCGGTGTCACATACTAGATTTTCCCCCTACTCATATTTCCCCCGGAAAGATGAGTATATACTGGTCTTTCCCCCCGGAAAAATGAGTATATACTCATTTTTCTCCTCTGAATTTGAGGGGAGAAAATTGAGTTTATACTTGATTTTCCCCCTTTGTCCAAATTCATACTAGAATTTCCCCCTTGTCTTTATGCGAAATAAATTCACTGCATGAGTAACAATTTATTTTAAAAAATACTTTAAAACCTATTACATTATATTCCAATTCAACTGCATGTACACGTTCATTTTTTTACTTGATACTAATTCTAAAATCATAAAAATTCAATGATTTTTTTGGTTAAATATAACGACCAGAAATCGTGTGTGTCTCATTTATGTTATATATAAAATTACTACTGATTCCATATCTACTAAACTAGTGTATGCAAGGCATAAAGTGTGTTCCGATTCCCCAAAAACGTTACAGAACACAATTTAATTGAACACTAAGGGATAATTTAAGTTATCATGCATTGAACCAACTAATATGATTATTTAGATAGTGTCGAAAATCGTTGAACGGCAAGCGACCTTCAGGTCGCGCCGTTCAACCATTTTCGACACTATCTAAATAATCATATTTAGTTGGTTCAATGCATGATAACATTTTTGTGCGGTTATGCAAACCTGTTTGTGTAACTAAGAAAACGATAATTACAAAATGACCTACATTCAACTACACGATTATACACATAAACGCTATGTCGACTGACCGCGTACTCTGGACAATACACAGCCGAATGATGTATTGATTTTTCATGTTGTATAAACATGATAAAGTTTACATGGCGTTTTCGTAGTACATGGAGCGAAAACCTTTGAAAATGAATGCAAATCAAATATTTCATATAATTTACATGTTAATCCAAGTATAGATGTATTTCACATTTTAATTTTTTAATGTAAATATCAGGCTGAAATTAGTTTTACATTACGTGGAAGTAAACTTTAATTACAGTATGTTTATTTATCCATGCTTTGTTTGTGAATTTTGTCCTTATGTACAATTCTCATATGTACGCTTTTGAATGACTTTGGTCTACATGTAGGTGAAACACTACATTATCATGATTATTGATTGTCTTGTGTAGGGTGGACATGGTTATTTAGCAGGTGGTTAATCAGCCAATAGAATCCAAGTTTACATCCGCATAACCGCACAAATATATTTCTCTAATGATATGTCAAGTTTAAACCGGTTTTGACCCGTTAGATAAATTTTCTTTATGTATGTTGAATAAAGCCCCGTGCTATTTCCCGCCAAATCTATTCGGAATACAACTCTCGGTGTTTATCATTGATCATTAGAGAAAAAGATTACATCACTTTATCCCGTTTATTACCATATTTTATCCACTCTCGATAGTTAAATTTAAAAATTTTAAAATGCTCGGCAAGCCTCGCAATTAAAATTTTAAAATTTAACTATCTCTAGTGGATAAAATATGGTAATGAACGGGATCTTGTGGTGTAATCTATATTTTGGTCATCTCTCTTGATACTGTTGAAGCTAACTAATAAACAATGAAAGGGTATCGGGTAAATATACATAAGAGAAAGTCTCTACAAGTACATGGTAGTAGAAACCAAGAAATGGAACAAGGCATTTATTGATGTCACTATGAGGCTTTCAAAAACTTAATTTACTCATACCTAATGTAAGTTTAAAACAACCCCTCTCACCGGTTTGAGAGGAATTCATTGCTATAATTATGTCGAACGACGCAATATGCTTGTCTTTACTGGTCAGTGATGCGCGATCGTCAACAAACATAGATTAAACAGACAAATTACTCTTAGGTGTATGAGGTTAGTTGATAAAAAGAACATCTAGACAAACACAGAGCACTCATCAAGTAGACCGCAAGGAAACTTCGCTTTATCAAATAGTGAGATGTGCGAACTAAAACGGGTGGTATTATAGTATGAGATAATCATCTCATTATTATGACATTTTATCTCATAGTCATGAGATAATATCTCATAATTATGAGATGTTATCTCATGATCATAAGATAATTATATCGTAATTATGAGATATTATCTCATAGTTATGATATATAATCTCATGATCATAAGATAATTATATCGTAATTATGAGATATTATCTCATAGTTATGATATATAATCTCATGATCACTAGATTTTTTTTCATTGGCACTAATTCGCTTCCGTATTCAACGGATAAATAAATATAGTACGTACTAAAACTTTTAATTAATAAAGGGAAATTTAACTAAATCAACTGACATGGTGCTCTCCAAGAGGTCTACACTATGACAGTTCTTTTTATATGAACTATATCGTAATGATACTTTTTCACAAGATAAAAGATCGTTTCCGCTTTATTAAATTGCTATAGGCCATATGTTTTCAGAAACCTCATAACATAAGTATAAATTAGAGTTTATGGCCCATTTGGAGCTTTTCAGCCAAGGGAAAATGTAAACATAACACCGGACTGTAGTGACCAAACCCTCTGCGATTGTAGAACACATTTTTAAAAAGTTAACGATTGTCGTAAAGTGTTGACAAACGAGAAATTTGCGGAATTTCCATGGACTACAATAAAGTTCAAATTTTTCACCTTTCCCAAAATGTTGACGTTTTTTCTCAAGCTGTAAAATATATATGGGTCTAATGTAAAAATCAACAATTGTTACTGTCTCGATTTCCCGCAAAGCCCGTCGTCTGGGAAGGCGATTCCTTGTTCTCATTTTAACCCCGTTTCGGTTCTTACATTAGACTCTTTAATTTATTTATTATTTTATAAACCTGCAACATTCTAAAATACGGCGGAGATAAACATGTTTCCAAGCTCATTGATATGCAGCTGATATACATACTAAGTACTGAAAAGTCTTTTCTGTTAGCCGTTACACATTATTGATATTTATTTGCAGATCAAACACTCTTGGGCTGACTTTCATAAGTATATATCTATATCCTTTCTTTGATATTCGTTTTTTTAACATTTGATTAACATTGTTCCTCGCTATTTTGCTTTCTTTGAAGTGTTTCAGGATTATACTAGAAAAACTGTGAGCAAAGCTCACTAATAAATACCCCAACACCCACATTGGATTCTAGAAATTAATAATCAATTAAATCAAATTCTGAAATAGGAGGTGCATATCTACATAATGTCATAAAGGCTTTGTTAAAGATTCATGAAAATCTATATTGTGGTTCAGGAGGGGTAGCGGATAAGAGACGGATACCCGCTTGTAATATAATGACTAAGTACATGTTTTGCTATGGGAACCGCAAAAGTCAAATCAAAATCCGAGATGAGAGGTGCACATCTACATTATGTCATAAGGAAAGTGTTATAGTTTCATGAAAATCTAATCAGTGGTTCAGGAGGAGTATTGGATAAGAGATTGCTATTCACTTGTAACGTAATGGCTAAGTCCATGTTTTGCTATGGGAAACCCTAAAAATCAATCAAATAAAATTCTGAAAAAAATGTGCACATCTACATAATGTCATAAAGACTGTGTTCAAGTTACATGAAAATATTTTCACTGGTTAAGGAGGAGTAGGTAGCGGATAAGAAAAGGGTACCCTCGGGTGTAACGTACAGACGGGCAACCCCATTTCTCTGTACCCCCTCTTTTTTCAAAAAGGGTTTCCTGGCAAATTGTGGCATGTAATTGCAATTTTCGGCCATGGTATATGTTTCCTGTTATTACTTTTTATTAGCTCACCTGGCTAATGCCAGGGTGAGCTTTTGCCATCACTTTGCGTCCGTCGTTCGTCCCTCCGTCCGTCCGTCCGGCGTAAACTTTTCATTCAAAGATCTTCTCCTCTGGGCCAATTGGAACCAAACTTGGCCACAATAGTCCTTGGGTGGTCCCGTACAAAAAGGTGTTTTTCAGGTCTGTGCGATATCGAAGATGGCCGCCAGCGGGAAACATAGTTTTAACATTGGACCCTATGGGAAAACACAATCAAAGATCTTCTTCTCTGAAACTGCTGAGCCAATTGGCACCAAACTTTGCCACAATAGTCCTTTGGTGGTCCCTTACAAAAAAGGTGTTTTTCAGGTCCGCGCAATATCCAAGATGGCCACCAGCGGGAAACATAGTTTTAACATTGGACCCCATGGGAAAACGCATTCAAAGATCTTCTTCTCTGCAACTACTGAGCCAATTGGCACCAAACTTGTAAAAATAGGCCTTTGGTGGTCCCTTACAAAAAAGGTGTTTTTCAGGTCTGCGCGATATCCAAGATGGCTGCCATCGGGAAACATATTTTTAACATTGGACGCTATGGAAAAACACATTCAAAGATCTTCTCTGAAACTACTGAGCCAATTGGCACCAAACTTGGCCACAATAGTCCTTTGGTGGTCCCTTACAAAAAAGGTGTTTTTCAGGTTCACGCGATATCCAAGATGGCCGCCAGCGGGAAACATAGTTTTAACATTGGACCCTATGGGAAAACACATTCAAAGATCTTCTTCTCTGAAACTATTAAGCCAATTGGCGCCAAACTTGGTCACAATAGTCCTTGGGTGCTCCCTTACAAAAATAGAGTTTTTTGGGTTCGTGCTATATCCAAGATGGCCGCCAGCGGAAACATAGTTTTAAAATTGGACCCTTTGGAAAATACATTCAAAGATCTTCTTCTCAGAAACTACTAGTTCAATTATAACCAAACTAAGCCACAATTGTTCTTAGGTGGTCCCATCCAAAAATGTATCTGGTAGGTCCGTAACTCATCCAAGATGGCCACCATCTGGAACATAGTTTTTACATTGGCCCTATTGATTTTAAGGGAAACCTCTGCCCAAATTTTTGAATTTTTATTTGAAATGTGGTCTGAATGTTTTAATTTCAGCAATATGTATTACTTTGATTATAAGGGGAGCCCCTGCCCAAACTTTTTTTGAATGGTGTTCTGTTACGGGTTGTAATGGATGGTGGATCTTTCAGTTGCCATGGAAATCAAATAAGAATACTGTAATTTTAGAAAAAAAAAGTATTCTGCTAAATTTTATGTTTTGTTTTTCCTATTGGAAATGCCTTTTATCTATGTCAGCCATGGTCTAGGTGAGCGATACAGGCTCTTGAGAGCCTCTTGTTTCATGTGCATAAGAAAGTTGTTTTATTTTCCGAAAGTTCGCCAGTTTTAGTTTCCTGAATTCTTATACTGAGTCAACTGGCATCCATTTCTACTAAAGCCCAGCATATATTGTTCTTGTGACAAGTTCATGTAGTTATTGTTTTCACATTTTAGTGATTTACAGCACATGTAGTTGCTTTAAACAATTCAACCACGAGAAGTTTTTCATAGCAAACTGAACAGACTTCTTGGCACCAACTTTAGGATTCATGATAAAATAATTGAATTTTCATGCTTTGGCGTTGGATATGAATCAATGTAGGAAAAAATAAAACAACAGCATTCGAAATTAAATAGAAAATGTCCGACAGAAATGTCCAAACATAATATTAGCCAAGGACGTATATTGTCCTTGTATTAGCCAACACTTTCTTGTGTTATAGTTTTAATCACGTGGTCAGGTAGAATACATCGGCAAAGGAAAACCGAAGCAAGAACGAGGAAAGGGGGGATTCAAAAATCCAAAATCACGGCAATTCACATCCACACGAATGTGAAGAAGTAAATAGAATATAGTCAAGGGGCATAGAACACTTGCGCTTTTTACCTGTGATTCAAATGGACATTTGCGTATCTAAAATTTTGACATTTGCGCTTTAACTTTTTCCATTTCTGACTTAAACAAGACACCCATTTGCGCTTTATTTTTTTAATTTTGTTTACCAATCTTCAAATAAATGGTCCAAAACCTGTCCAAGTCCACTTTAATTTATGCAACTTTTATGTATGTGAATCTTAGACTCCATTTAAAAAGTGCATGACGGAATTATGTAAAGGTTAATTTGTTTTTGCACTTGGATTAAAACATCAGTTAGATTAGACCTTTTATGTTATTGTAGTGACTTTTGACGACAGTGCTTGTGGCCAATACCACTAGCTTTTATTTAAGGTCTAGATGTTTAACTATCATTAGTATGTAGTTTCAGTTTTAAAATTAAGCGCAGATGTCCTTTATGAAAAAGCACAAATGTCCATTTCAAAAACCGCAAATGTCCCTTTAAAAAGTGCAAATGTCCTATCAAAAAGCGCGAACGTCTCTCGCCGAGTCAGGGTAGAAAAAAGTCCGAAGGTAATTGAATCCAAACCCCTTTCAACATTGACCTATGTGTTAATAGAAGGCTTTAATTTGTTTAATGATAAAACAGAAGCGTATACTACTTATCATACTGACCTATACACATTATGTGACTGTTTCACTATGCCTGTACCACCTAAAACTGTTAATTAAGCCCTTTCCATAACCGTAATGAAATTCTATCGATGGAACAAAAATATTAGGAAAAATCAAATTTAGAAATACTTAAATACCGAAGTTGCATAATTAACAGTAAATTTCTTTATGCTGTACACGTGTTTCAAGGAGTAAGCTCTCATCAGCAGCATTAGAATCAAATAATATGGAAAGCTGTAATCCAAAAGTAGTCAAAAAAGAAGTACTCTTTACCAAAACTATCGAAATAGGAAGCCAAATCCAGTACAAAATTCCAGGTTTGGGTTGCGTTCATCCATATTATTTGACATCTATAAAAGTTTATTACTCTAATGTGAGTTTTTCAGAGTTTGTATTTTTCAGATGAGAAGTAAAAGGTACTGTTATGTAAAATTTTAAAGCTACAAATGTCTGGGCATTCAATCTTTTTGATGAACATTATTATACCTAAAAAGATGCATCTTTTTCTTTCGCGATAAAATGCGTCTTCAGACTTTTTAAGGACATGATTTCATGGTCGATTAAAGACTGGTCAAAGCTTAAAAATACAATTGCTTACGTTTTTTTTTTCATTTTTAGGTTGGGACCGTTATCGGTGATATTGGTGTCACACTCGATTCGTACAACAGTTACAAGACCACTGATTTTACATCTCAGTGTACTCTAGGAGTGTGTCGCTGTGATGCTTCTTTATTAGGTTTACAACCACAGGCACAAGTATCCAATCAAAGTAAGAGCGAAGAACCCCGCAACTACTTGTTCTACGATCAGAACCAAATAGCGCCAGGACTAATTGAATATACTCTACATTATAACTGGCCAATCTGGGCTATCGCCACTGCCGTACCAACATGTGTTGGGCTTATTATAGGCATTTTCGTGTTTGCCTATTTCTTGATTTCATACCCAGTGAGAGGAGGAACAACGGTTCTTGGATTCATGATGATCGTTGGAATATTAGGAATTTATGCAGTAAATTTTGCATTTTTCATCCCAGCATCAGAAGCTAGTTGTGGCGCTAGGCGATTTGTAATGGGTGTCGTTTATGCAATAGTGTTTGCTGCACTTTTAGTTAAGGCCGTTGATAATTGGCGATTTAGTGATGTAGGATATAGCATGCGGAAATACTCGGGCTTGACCAGTACTTGTTCACTTTTCATGACAGCTCTGGGAATTGTCTGCATGCAGCTGATTATTCCGATTGAATGGTTGATTCTGGAACATCCATCAGCAACAAAGAGATCTGATAATCCCCTCCATGACTGGATGTGGTGTAATCCTGTTGACGACTACGACTCTGCTTTAGTAATGTCTATGTTTCTCGTTATTTTCCTTGTCATCCTTACTGCAGTATTTGCCGCCCTAGCTTGGGATAGTGACAGTAACTATTATGAATCTAGATGGATTTTTGTATCGTGCGTCTGTACGGCAGGTTGTTTCCTTGTATGGATGGTAGTAACAACAAACGCCGGACCACCGTACAGAGATCCCGCAGTAGCACTGGCAAATTTCTTTAACGCTACTGCACTATTAATTTGCTTGCCGATACGTAAACTTGTATTGTTGTTTCATTTTCAACGATTGGAAGAAAAGGATGGTAGTATGAAGTTAGACGACATTGATGACAGAGGTAAGCTACAAAATTAGGTCAAGATTGAACTTGGGTACATAGGCGAAAGCTCTAAGAACTTGGAAATCCCGTAAAACGTTAGCACGGTGTCATTCTTACATAATAACAATAAACTGACAGTACTGTAAATTTGAGTTTCGCAGAGCTCTTATTCCACAATTTATTACTCTTAAAACAAATGAAACAAACTTCATGAGAAGTTATTTTACTTTGCTCGTAAAATAAAATTTATTTCATAAGAACACTTTAATTCTTTTATTGGTAGATTAAAGTAAAAACGTATGTGAGCCGAATACCAGAAAAAAATGCATATAGGAATACTACTACCTGAAAACTATTTTACGTCTACGATGTGTACGCAACTTCTATATCCCTGAATTTGACCTAAGTTGCTCTATATGTACGATCATATTTTTTCTATTTCTGAAATTCTCGTAAAGATCATACGTTCATAATAGTTGGTGTACGTTGAAACATTCAGTATATCGTCAGAGAAAAATTGCCTTAAGTTAGGATGCGGTTTCTCTCCAACCTGAACGACACATATTATTGATCATTATTGGTTTACGTTTACAGTTAAAAATACCTGATATTCTTACCTTTTTCTTCAAGGCTTTTTTAAATTCAGACCTGTGTACAAATATTATGTTATTCGGGAACCTTCACAGTAAATACGGGAATATAAACCCGTATCACCTTTGAAGCCCGAATAACAATTATATTCTGCTAGAAGTGATACAATTTTTCATGAAAATTTGTGATAATGCTACCACAGGGATACAGTCTCATATCCTCTGTCAAGCTAACCAATCAAATTGCAGGATTTACCTGGATATTTCACTTCATCAGAATATACTTTTTTATGCAGGTGACCAGTACTCACAGTTATATTCTAACGCTGGTTATGAAAATGACATGTTCCAACCGGAAATACAGAAGCCAGGATCAGATGTAGGTTTCTGATAAATAAAACATTGAAGGTAAGCGTTTGTATTTAGGAATCACAATTTAATATTTTAATATTTTAGTCTTCGTTTCCAAAAGAAATCTCTTCCTTTTACATCTCACTATATATAATTACAGAAATAATCTAATCATGTCAAAGGGGGGGGGGTAACTTTACAGATATTTTGGTACGGGTGTGCGGACAGTAAAATTTAAACCAACCCTATTCATATATTTTGCCGAGGTGAAACGGGAGACCCTGTCATTAATTTGCTGAAATTTTGCATCCTATTCATATATTTTTGTCAAGTGTAAAGATCATATGGATAAAGACATTTTGCGTATCTGAAGATTAATTTTGCGGTTAAATATTCAGACCTATTGATATATCTTTTCTGATATTTCTTAACCTTATCATATATATCAGACCTGAAGAAACAGACCCTTATGGGCCGCACATCCGTACCTACCTTTATAACCCCCGTGAAGCATGTCCCTTAAAAAGGAAGGAATTTGCAATACTTCGTTTTAATTTAAAGACCTAAAGAATTCTCTGTATTCGCTTCATTAATGATATTTAATTAATTCATATTACATGTTCATACAAACAAGATGCATTTATTACACAAATCAAAGTCAAGACAAAAACCAGAATACAGGCAAAAATGAAGAAATAAGGCAGGAACAAAAACTACACTAAAGTTTTACATTTTTTATGTATCATTTACGATGATTTATTACGTATGACCTTCCATTGTTCATGTTAAATTATATTACAGACATACTTGTTATTTGTATTTTTCATATTAGATGACGATTCTACCGGACTGCCATTCCATTGACAATGAAGAAGCACTCTAACAACTACAAGGAGAAATATATATTTTTTATATAGATAGGAACGGCACAATATGAATCTCATATGTATATTTTAGTGATATCGGGTCTGTCTCACTAGTATGTTAAGTGCACTTTCATGGTTTATTTTGCACACATTGAGCGTTGAAACCACAGTAAATAAATGAGGGTACAATTATACATCCTTTCTCTCAAAATCCGTACCAAGAAGATTCAGAAGAAAACAGTTCCTCTTTCATATCGTGAAGAAATATTTACTAGTATACTGTTTAAGATTGTCCATTTTTGTGCTTAATTTTTTATTGCAAGTAACACATTTATGTAATAAGAAGGGGTGTAGTATATGGTATGGCATTAGATTTATCATGGATTTCTTACTTGTTACAAGTTATACAATTTGCAAAATGGTAAAATTGATATTTATTATACTTTGGATAATTTTTTCTTAACAAAAATTAATTTGACAATTCAATCTATCGCATGTAAGATTTTTATTAAAGCTGACAGGGTAACCTTCACTAAAATTATGGCTGAGAGGGTAACAGTTTTTGTAATATTACCCTCTGTTCATGGTCCAGTGATTTTCAATAAATGATTGAATTCAAAGAAACATTCAGTATAATAAAATAAATAACATATATTCGCAGTGGTTGACAATTTTTTTTCGAGGGGTAACAATCTGCTCTGTCACCCTCCCAGCTATATGTTATTTATATATTGACGTTTTGTATATACATTTCGATTAGTATCATTCTTCATTAATTGATTGATTGATTGATTCCCTTTATTTCCTCCATTAAATTAGGTGTATTCCATTTTGTAAATATCCAATAGAGGTGATTGTATTTCAAACCCAAAACGATATCAATACAATGTTAAATGTGCTCACATTGGAACATGTAATGAGGGGGGGCCGGAGGGGGTCTGATCCCGGAATCCCGACTTTATTTTTTCTAAATCCCGAAATCCCGAACTACAAAGAAACTTAAAGACTGATGAAATCCCGATTCCCGGTGAATAAATTTCCCGAAATCCCGGGCTTAAATCATAAAAATCCCGAAATCCCGGGGTTAAAAACATCCAATCCCGACATCCCGAAAAAGGGCCGGCCCCCCCTCTGTAATCGGTATACTACAGAATAGTAGTATTAAAATTATTTGTGGAGTTCACTTCGAATTTCTACAAGTAGAGACTACACAAAATAATTGTTCAGTTTGACAGTTCAAAGGATGATAGAAGCACTGGGTGCGTTTTTAATTTGAACCGCTCATGGCAGTTATTCAACCACTGAAACATCAAAAATGAAACATTCAGTAAAAATATCTTCATTTAGTTATGATATCGAGCAAATTGTTATGAGTCTAGTGCTATAAATATTAGTAACAAGAGAATTTAATGCGATTTGTTGTAAATTGTATTATGTAGATTGTATATTGCTTCTTAAATGTTTTGTATATTTGTTTGAATCCAAAATAATCAAATTGTGATATATTTTATGAATAAATATTTATATTTTGCTTTTAAAAGACATATTGATTTGTAATTTTGGTTCCAAAGAGTACTGAAGTAAAGGGAGAATGCCTATATTCTACACATAAATTCGTCTTCTGTCTTCTAGTGCTCTTGGTTTTGCCTTATCTCTGTAATCTTATGAATTGTTCCTTCGGTATTTTACTGTCGTTGTTTTGTTGTCTTATACTTTTACTAGAAAAGGAATCTCCCAACAGGTGATAAAACTGAATGCTTCTTCCGGGTAGGCTTCCCGTGCAACAAGTTGATATCTGGTGTTACTTAAAAAAGTTTTCCGAATCTTAAGTTCTTTTCTTTCAAACAATTAATTTTTTGCACACTCCTATTTTTATTGATGAATTTAAGTTTTATTGAGACACAAAGGAATGCCACACCAGTTTCCTGCTGGGAAAATTTTAATTAACGATAATACTTCTCTTATTTTGGTGAGCAAAAATCCCATTTTGGTCAGCAAAATATCAGATAGTTCTGCCAAATAAGAAACTCGGATTACAAGACGAAAGCATTTTCTATTCTGTATGTAAACCGACTTTTCCTTACATACTTTCATTGAAGAATTGCAGGGATATGGAGTAAAAGAAAATCCCCTCCAAAAAAATAGTAAGATTAAGCAAACGGAACAATGCTTTAATTATTGTTATTGCTAAATAGAGATTTTTTAATTCACATTTTATGTTCCTTTGTCACAATATGTTTGCTTAGTTGTAGATCTATTCATTATATTCTGAAAGACACATTCAAATTTAAATCAGCACTAAATGCCTGTTTAATTTCAAAACATTTTTTTAAACTTGCTTGTTTTATGAAATACGGTTACTGTAGCAAATTTATTTTTTTTTATCGAACAAAAATTGCTTGAATTGCTGCATTAAGAAACACTCTGGTAATTTGATTGGCCGTTGACGTTATATGGAAGGGTGAAGGGTAAGGGTGACAAAGATATCAGCAAAAATGTAAGTATGAAATTAGTAGTATATGTTGCATGTTATTCAGTTTATATTCACACCACATTGCTTATTTTTGCACATTATTCCAATTGCTTGTCCTCTATCCAAGTGCTTTTAGCTGCCAAGTAGATTTCAAATATTATACAGTATATTACTACGGTTTTCACATCAATAAGTTTCATGTAATTTTTTATCATATAAATGGTTTCAATATTGCAAAAATAATAGGATAAAGAGTAAATCTATATGAGAAAATATCGGAACGAGAAAAAAAAACAATAAAAAAACTTAAAAATTGTTTTAGTCTATTTTATTTTAACCTTTAAAAATGACAAGGCAATAAGCTCAAAGTATTCACAAAGCCAAATTGATATCGAAATATGACGATACAAAACACCGAGAAAGGAAAGACCAGAAAAGAAAGAAAAAGATCCATATGAAACAAGTATTAATTGTGCTTTTGGTGCAAACGAAAAAAGGCACGATTAGAAAAAAAAAGAAACATGGCAAAACCAATAAGCATCCAAATAACTTCGTTTATTTAGATAGTTTAACATGAAAAATGCTATATCAAGTAGCAGTATGAAGGAACATATGTTTAAACATGAACAAAAGCTACATCAAGTGGAAGTTTCAAGGACCATATGAATAAGCATGATCTCAGGCCAGATATGATTGTATCAAAATGAAAGTATGCTGTTTTTTAGTTAAGACACTGATTTATACATTCAAAATAAGGTTTTTATAATCCGAGTTTTTAAAAACTTTTACTTGTGTTTCCAGATTGGAAAATATTCAAAGGATAAGCAGCTACAGCTAGAAACTTACAGTCCGTCATGGGATGGGAGTTGTGGACGACCAGAATCATGTACCGAATGTCCAGCCTTTATCACTTCAAAGTCGCGTTACATGCTTCAACGTACAATACAAACAAATCCTGCTAATGTTGTGGCGTTTATACCGATTCACATGCAAGGAATTGACAAATATAAATGTGGAAAGTTAAATCTGGGTAGTCTTTATAGAGCACTTGCTATTACATATACATTGCAAACTCTTGCACCAAATCCATTTTTCCTGCGCGGTCTGGTAGTAGACACGTGTTCTAATTCATTAAGAATAGATCAAGATTTGTTCAATATCATAGCAACAGGCAAATTATGTAACACAGTAACTAACTTTGATGGCGTCATTAACCACTCTACTGTAGGTGGTGTAGTAACAGAGTCTAATACAGATGTAATCGCAGCTAACCGCATTTTAGCTCCACTCCATATTCCACTCATGGGTTCATTATCCACGTCAAATGGCTTCAATGACAAATTAACCTATCCATATTTAGCTCGTACTCTTCCTCCTGATTCACAAGAGACCCTGGCTATAGCTGATTTATTGCAGTATAACAACTGGACAATGGTCTCAGTTATTTACTCGAATGAAGTATACGGTCTTGCTGGGTATGAACACTTTAAAAAGCAAGCCATTGATGCAGGTATCTGTATTTCACAATCAGTTTCTATACCAAGCACAGGAACGCAAAAAGAAGTACAAGACTCCTTATCTCAATTAACATCTATAGAAGGCTCAAATATTGTGTTTGTAATCGCACTAAATCCACGTCCAGTACTGGAAGCGGCAAAAGAACTTGGCATTATGAAACAGTACTTGTGGATGGGAACCGGAAAGTGGGGTAGTCTGAAGTCTATTACTGAAGGATTTGATGATAATGTATTGGGATCCATAACAATTACAGTAAGAAATACTATGGTAACGAAATTTAATACGTTTCTTAAATCTTTAACGTACGTGAATCGTGGAGGTATCCCAGATGATTGGTTTGAGGAATTTTATCAACAGATTCACAAATGTAAACTGTCTAACGCAGCCACGGTTTACACAGAATACCCTCCATGTGATTTGTCTCTAGCAATTACCGATGCAAAACTTGAAATGGACAAATATATAATTTATACAACCGTTGCAGCAACTTACTCGATTGCATCTGCCATTCAGAGGGCTAAAAATGTTAGATGTCCCACGGCGACGAGATTCCAAGATTGTTTCTCAAACACCGAGAACAAGGACTTTTTGTTTCAGACGTTATTAGAAACAACGTGGTCTGATTGGACGGCTGATGCTGGATTTGATCTGAAGTTCAATAGTGATAGGTACTGGGATGTTGGTTACGATGTTTACAACTTTGTCAAAGAAAATGGAGAATATATGTACAAAAAGGTATGCTCTGATAAACGGCTATAAAGATAAAATTTATCCGAGTAAAGTTTTAGGAATTGTTGTGGTTTTCAAATAAAAAATATTCATTCCAGTCAAAATAGATCATGTTTTGACCTTTAACAAATCTAATTTCTAAGGGTATAAATTAAAATTTCTGAGATTTTTCCCTACATCGAAAGTCTTCCTAAATCGAGGAAAACTCCAAAACTGATTTCCAAAATTTATTATGAATACGAAGATAACCCTTCCTTTAACTATGTTTTACCAATTGTTTTGATTCATTTTCGTTCTCTTGTCTCATAAAGAAATGTTTCCAGGGTCTTCACTGTCTTGATGTATATGTAATTATGTTATATACTTTAACTTACCTTTAGAAATGAAAACTCGTGATATGTAATTTTATTTTTAAAAATAATATCTAAAATTCCTGAAAATTCTACTTTGTTACTTTGTAATATTTAGGGCTTGCTATATGGTGTGAGGTTCCTCACTGTGTTGAAGACCGTACGGTGACCCCTAGATGCTTTGCTTTGGGTCGTTTTAACCTGGATATGGGATGTTGTCTCCTTGACATTTACCCCATTTCATTTCTTTTTCATATTTATAAAGTAACAAAAAAACCAGAGTTACTGTAAATTGAGCTTCTGTAAAAGGTTATTTCGACTGCTTATGTCTTTAAATATATTAAAAATAGTTACAATCATTATAAATAACTATATTTATCATATGTAAGTGATATTTACTCAAATAAATTTCTAAACATCAAAAAATAGGAAGTATTATGATCATACCTCAAAATTCAACAAAGAGATCTTCCTTAAATGTTCGAAAATATCGGTTTATTTAAAAGAGCAAATCTTATCTAAAATATGAGTTTAGACATTTTAATTACCAGTATGTTAAAAGAATTGCCTTTACCTTATATCTGTATTGAACATTTGGTTTGGCAATTCATTTTGTAAATGGGTTTTTGGATACATTGTTCTAGTATTAGTATTCTAGGACTTTTCATATTTATCTCCATTTCACTACAAAATACCCAAAGAAATTTCAGTTGTGTTAAAATTTGTCTTCCAGGAATCATGGAAAATTTGTGCATAATTTAGAGGGTCAGTATAACAGAATATAATATCATTTCAGGTTGGAAATGTCAGTGGAGATAGCTCTGTAGTTTTGACATCTTTGATGACTTATAAACCAGATACTTTTGTGTCGGAGTGTCCTGCAGAAAAGGAATGCAGCTGTGAAGGCATTCTCAGTAAACCTTCAGCCCAGGCTCAAACTGATATCTCACAGCAGATGACTGAACCGAGGAACTATCTCTTTTACAAGAAACAACTGCTTCCGGGAGGCAATTTTGAATACACACAACATTTCACATGGCCTATCTGGGCCATAGCTATATGTGTTCCGACATGTGTTGGTTTGTTCATCGGGGTTTTCCTTTTCTGTTTTTTCCTAGCTTCATATCCAGTTCGTGGTGGATCTACTGTTTTGGGTTTTATGATGATTCTAGGGGTGTTGGGTATCTATGCCATCAACTTTGCCTTCTTTTTGCCAGCTTCAAATGTAACCTGTGGCGTGAGAAGATTTATGATGGGAGTTGTTTATGCTTTTGTATTTGCTGCTTTGTTAGTAAAAGCCATCGATAACTGGCGATTTAATGATGTACAGTATAGCGTTAGAAAGTACTCTGGTTTAACAAGTGCATTTGCTTTGTTTTTGATAGCCTTGGGTATTGTTTGTGTCCAGATTATTATTCCAGTAGAATGGTTGGTCTTAGTTCATCCAACTGCTAGCAAAATGTCAACAAACGCTCTACACGATTGGTGGTGGTGTGATCCTGTAGAAACATACGATTACTCATTATGCTTGTCCATGTTATTTGTGATTTGTCTAGTTATACTAACTGCAGTGTTTTCAGGACTTGCATGGGATAGCAATAGCAATTATTATGAATCTCGGTGGATATGTGTCAGTTGTATCAGTACAGCTGGGTGTTTTCTGGTATGGATGGTCGTATCAACAAATGCAGGACCGACGTACAGGGATCCAGCAGTTGCCCTTGGTAACTTCTTCAATGCCACTGCCTTGTTAATATGTCTGCCTATCAGAAAACTCATCATACTATTTATTGTCAAACGAGATGACGACAAAGAGGAGTTGGAAGTAGATACATATGCAGATATGGACCAAGGTAATTTAAAAAAGAACAGTTGGAAGTAGGTACATATGCAGATATGGACCAAGGTAATTTAAAAAAGAACAGTTGGAAGTAGATACATACGCAGATATGGATCAAGGTAATATAAAACAAAACAGAAGAAGATACATATGCAGATATGAACCAAGGTAATGTAAAAAAATGGAAGTAGATACACATGTAGGAATAGATCAAGGTTATTAAAAAAGAACAGTTGGAAGTAGATACATATGCATATATTGATCAAGGTAATGTAAAAAACAGAAGAAGATACATATGCAGATATGGACCAAGGTAATGTAAAAAATGGAAGTAGAGACATATATAGGAAAAGATCAAGGTCATTTAAAAAAGAACAGTTGGGAGTAGATACATATGCAGATATTGATCAAGGTAATGTAAAAAACAGAAGAAGATACATATGCAGATATGGACCAAGGTAATGTAAAAAACAGAAGAAGATACATATGCAGATATGGACCAAGGTAATGTAAAAAAAAGAACAGTTCGAAGTAGATACGTATACAGATATGGATCAAG
>MJUU01064457.1:80537-91371 GCA_002080025.1 Modiolus philippinarum | reverse complement strand
GTGTTCTGTTATGGGTTGTAATGGATGGTGGATCTTTGGGTTGCCATGGAAACCAAACAAGAATACTGTAATTTAAGAAAAAAAAAGTATTCTACTAAATTTTATGTTTTGTTTTTCCTATTGGAAATGCCTTTTATCCTTGTCAGCCATATGCCTGGTGAGCAAAACAGGCACTTGAGAGCCTCTTGTTTGCAATGGATTCCTTACGAAAAATAAATACAGTGCTGCACCATCAGATTTTTGATAATTTGTTTCCTTTCCAAGTTATGAGGGGCCAAACAGGGGCAATAATTGCAAACATACAGATTACATATAATTTTTATTTTTCATCGGATTTCAATGGGATTTTATGCCCCCGCGACGATAAGTCGGGGGGGGGGGCATATTGTTTTACCCCTGTCCGTCCGTCCTGCCGTCCGTCCGTCCGAGGGGGGTACATGGTTTGTCCGCGCAACTCCTCCTACAGTTTTTATGCTAGAAAGTTTTTATTTTGCAGATCATTTGATATGCATGTGATAAGGATTCTGATTTTGATGCATTTTTGTCAGAGATATACATTGTTGAACTTAGTCATTTTTAGTGATTTTTCATAGAGGGTACATAGTTTGTCCGCGCAACTCCTCCTACAGTTTAATGCTAGGAAGTTTTTATTTTGCAGATAATTTGTACCTATATTGAAGATGTGCGTGTGGTAAGGATTTTCATTTTTAAAATATACATTGTTGAACTTAGTCATATTTCGGTGATTTTGTGATAGAGGAAATATATAGTTTGTCCTTGCAACTCCTCCTACAGTTTTGATGCTAGGAAGTTTTCATTTTGCAGATCTTTGTATCTATATTGAAGATGTGCATGTGGTAAGGATTTTGATTTTGGTTAATTTTTGTCAAAATTATACGTTGTTGAACTTAGTCATTTTTTGGTGATTTAGTAATAGAGGGTACATAGTTTGTCCGTGCAACTCCTCTTATAGTTTTGATGCTAGGAAGTTTTTATTTTGCAGATCTTTTGTGCCTATATTGAAGATGTACATGTGGTAAGAATTTTGATTTTGGTTGATTTTTGTAAAAATTATACATTGTTGAACTTTATCATTTTTTAGTGATTTAGTAATAGAGGGTACATAGTTTGTACGCGCAACTCCTCCTACAGTTTTTGTGCTAGGAAGTTTTTATTTTGCAGATAATTTGTACTTATATTGAAGATGTGCATGTAGGAAGGATTTTGATTTTGATGCATTTTTGGAAAAAATACACATTGTTGAACTTAGTCATTTATTGGGTGAATTATTAATAGAGGGTACACATATTGTCTGCACAACTCCTCCTACAATTTTGATGCTAGGAAGCTTTTATTTTGCAGTTCATTTGTACCTACCGGTATATTGAAGATGTGCATTTGGTTTGTATTTTGATTTCAGTTCATTTTTTTTTCAAAATTATACATTTTCAGCTTTTAATTTTTTGGTGATTTAGTAATAGAGGGTCCATAGTTTATCTGTGCAACCTAGAATAACATGTGTCTAGCGGGGCATCATATGTGTCTTACAGACACAAACATTACTAAAAAATTCCAGTTTGATTCAGCCTTGCGCTGGGGCATGTCGTCCTCTAGTTTTCTTTTGTTTCGTCATGATATAAGCTTTCAGTAGTAGTAAGTGAACAGATTTTGTGTGGCTCTTACGGTTTCCGAGTTACAGGGGGTCAAAGGGGCCAAAATTCCAATATCTCCAAATATGTAAAATCTTTATTTTTCATCGGATTTTGATGAGATTTTTTTTCTTTGGATTCCTCTTGGAATAAGCTTTCAGTAATATGTCAACGGATTTCGCGTAGCTTTTACCGTTTCTGAGCTACAAGGGTCAAAGGGGTCAAAATTGCATTTTTTCAAAATATGTGAAATCTTTATTTTTCATCGGATTGCGATGGGATTTTTTTCTTAAGATTCTTCATGATATAAGCTTACATAGATATGCCAGCGGATTTCGAGTAGCTCCTACCGTTTCCGAGCTACAAGGGGAGAAAGGAGCCAAAATTGCATTTTTTTTCGAAACATTAGAAATTTTTATTTTTCATCAGAATTTTATGGGACTTTTTTCTTCTGATTCCTCTTGATATAATGTAAGCATTTTGTCAACGGATTTGGTCCAGCTCTTCCTGTTCCCAAGCTAAAAGGGGTCAAAGGGGCTGAAATTTTCAAAATATGTAAAATCCTTTATTTTTTTGTTGGATTTAAATGGGTTCAGTTCTTCGGATTCCTCTCATCGTATTGTTAAAGTCTCATCGTATTGTTAAAGTAGTATGTTGACCGTTGACTAATTTGATATACCTCTTGCCATTTCCGATCTATATAAGGAATCATTAACGATCATCAACGCTAATTTTTATATTTGCATTACTTTGTGTGTAGCTAATTACTGGGTCTAGTTCTTTATTGTGTCCATTTAATTACTGTATCAAGCTCTTTACTGTGTCCTCAATCATTTTGAATTGCACTCGTTCAAGTTTCAGTGTTCGACATACTGCGGTCGTATTATGCTGCGCTCGTCATATCCCATTAATTGCCATAGGGTCCAATGTTTTAACTAATTTCTGCATTGGTAGTCATGTTTTTGTCGGATCATTCATGCATCAATCCTGTAAAGTTTGGTTGAATTTGCACTAGTGGTTTCAGTTGAGAAGATAAAAATATGAAAAGTTAACAGCCAGATGACGGACACCAAGTGATGGAACCTTTGGGTCAGATGTGCTAAAAAAACAAGAGGCCCTCAAGAGCCTGTATAGCTCACCTGGGCCTTGGCCGACATAGACAGTCCAATTAATCTGAATAATAAAGGACATCATTTTCAAATATGTTTATAGACCTTGATGGTTGAACTATACTCATGATGTCAACCATTTTGGATATGGTTACCATTTTTGAAGGAGGCCAACTCAGGAACGAACATCAAAATCAAAAACTTTCAAGCGCATCATCCAAGGACAATTATGACTAAGTTTGGTTTCAATTGGCCTAGTCGTTTTGGAGAGGAAGATCTTTGCATGTGTTTACCCATAAGGTCAAATGTTAAATTGATTTCTCATCTAGAATGAGGTGAAGACTAGATGGACAATTTTTCTATAGGGGACCACCCGTGAAATATTGTGACCAAGTTTTGGAACCAATTAGCTTTGTTGTTTCAGAGGAGAACATCTTTTGATGCTTTCCCATAGGGTCCAATGTTAAACTATGTTCACCGCTGGGTGCCATCTTGAATTTGATGTAGACTTGTGAGACACATTTTTCAAAGAGGGCCAACTAAGAACTATTGTGTCCAAGTTTTGTTCAAATTGGCCTAGTAGTTTCAGAGGAAAAAAAATTTTCAATGCGTTTTCCTGTAGGGTACAATTTTAAACTAAGTTCCCTGCTGGCAGCCATCTTGGATGATGTGCAGACTTGCCAGACATATTTTTTTGAAGGGGACCAACCAAGGACTATTGTGACCAACTTTGTATAAAATTGGCATTGTTGTTTCAGAGAAGATCTTTGAATGCTTTCCCATAGGATCCAGTGTTAAACTATGTTCACTGCTGGCTGCCATCCTGGATGTGATGCGGACTTGACAGAAACATTTTTCTAAGCGACCAACTAATAACTATTGTGACCAAGGTTGCTTCCAATTGGCCTAATCGTTTTTCAGAATGCGATCTTAGAAAATGTTTTCCCATATTGTCAAATTTTAAACTATCTTCCCCCACTGGCAGCCATCTTGGGAGAAAGTGGAGAACTTGACAAAGTTCTATAAAATGTAGTTCTTGACATGCTGAATATTTTTGCAATTTAAATTTGACCTCTATCTCAAAGCGTTTTTGAAGTATATTACAAAAATAGTAATGGTGCATTACATGATACCCCACCATGTTTCATAAAATTTTGAAGTATCAAGGGGCATAACTCCCTCAGAACCTCTTGCATCTCTGTACCCAAGTCGAACTAAGTTTGAATTTTTAGTAAGCAACTTACATGCAAAGTTTGGAGACAGTATGTAATTTTGTTAGTCGGAACCCTAAAATTCACAAAATTTCAAAGTTTCAAGGAACCCCTTGGACCTCCGAGCCCGAAATGTAACTTGACCTCAGTTTTCATACCAAGTTTGAAGACTGTAAGTTATTTCGTTTAAAAATTAACAGTCGGAAACCCTAAAATTCACAAAATTTAAAAGTTTGAAGTGGCATAACTTCAGAACCCCTTAGACCTCTGAACCCTAAATTGAACTTGACCCGAGTTTGGTAGTAAACAACTTACATACCAAGTTTGAAGACAGTAAGTTATTTCGTTTAAAAGTTATCAGTCGTAAACCCTAAAATTCACAAAATTTCAAAGTTTCAAGGGGCATAACTCAAGAACCCCTTGGACCTCTGAACCCGAAATCGAACTTGGCCTGAGTTTTGTGGTAAACAACTAATATACCAAGTTTGAAGACAGTATGTTATTTCGTTCACAAGTTATAAGTCAGAAACCTTCAGGGGACAGACCGAAGGACAGACCCGCAGACGGACACAGGACTGAGGGAATCACATAATACCTCCCTACTACGTGTGGCAGGGTAAAAAAAGAATAAAATCACAAAAAATTTAACCAATAAAGGGCCGTAACTCTTATGGGTACTTGGATTTTCTTCAAAATTTCAGGATGGGTTGATCTGGACATGCTGAACATTTTTGCAATTTAAACTTAAACCTCTATCTGTTAAACAGTTCACGCCACGATATAGATGAAATATTGCTGAAGTTGGCGTTAAACAACAATCAATCAATCAATCTATCTGTTAAAGTTTTTTTTAATAAAAAAATTTGAAATTTTATGGAAAAAGGGCAATAACTCTAAATTGGGTGATCAGATTTTCTTCAAAATTTCAGGATGGGTAGATCTTGTCATGCTGATCATTTTTACTACATGCCAAATTTTTTATATATGTAACGGTTTTGAGTTATTTGCCAAAAACTGCAATTTACCCCATGTTCCATTTTTTTGTTAACGGCAGCCATGTTGTTTGACCTAGGACGTAGAAAATAACAAATTTGAAACCAGATACCTTGGTGATGAGTCAGTTGAAATTTGATTCCATTTGACTCAATGGTTTCAGAGTAGAAGATTTTTGAAAGTGAGCTAAAGACTGATGCCAAGTGATGGAATGGCTCACCCTGGCATAGCCAGGTGAGCTAAAAAAGTGTATATTGTGTAATGTGTGGTGTGGTAATTTTTTTAATGAAACAAGAGCTGTTGCAGAATGGCAGCCAGATATACCCCTTGCTCATTGATGACAAGTACAGATTAAGGTGGGTATGGACACAGTTAAAGTGTGGATACAATAAGGCAATATTTCTTCCTGCACATCTCCACATAGTAGCCTTCCTTGTATAAAGTTTCATCAAAATCCTTCAAGTAGTTTACGAGGAGTTGTGCTTAGGAGGTAACCTGAGCAGGTTGAATCTGAAAAGTTGAAGTCGAATTTATCTCCCCTTCTTGGTTTCTCACAAAAACATTTCTTCATGCACTTCCCATATAGTGTCCTACCATTTGTGTAGAGTTTCATCAAAATCCTTCAACTGGATTGAGGAGGAGTTGTGCTAATGAGGTAATCTGTGGAAATGGAATCACAGAAAAGTCAAAGTCAAAATATGTCTTCCAAACTTCATTTGGGAAGCCTAATTATCTCTGCTTCCTGGTTGCAGACGATAATTATTTTCTTTCATGCACTTCCCCATAAAATGTCCTTGCTCTGTTTTAGGTTTCAGCAAAATGCTTACAATGGTTTAACACAAGTTGCACTTACAAGAAGTGTGGATAGACAGACAGACAGTGCCATTCCTATATTCCCCATAAACTTTATTTACATGGGTTTAAAATTGAAACTAATGATTTAATTTCAACAAATGCATCAATGGTGAGATTTCATTGTATTGAACAAAAGTTGGATCAACTAATGCTGTGTCAAAACTCACATTTTTGGAAGGGCCCCTGCAATTCCAATTCTGAACCTTGGTGCAAAAGCAATATTAAAACAAGATGTGTTTTGTGAAACACTTATGCCCCCGGGTAAAAGTAAAGAAGAAACTTTGAACAATGAATGTCCTTCTGACAAAATAATTTGTAGAAATAAATTCTGGTATCAACAGAAAAGTTTAAAGATGATGATTGCAATTGGATGCAAACACAGAAGTCACCCAAATGAACCGTTCCAATCTTTATCCAAGCATTATTAAGAAAACAATTTTCAAACTCCCCCCTTTTTGGAACATTTATAGCCAACGCATGGTCTTCTGTCTATCAGTATTATCAGTACTTTGATTACAACAGGGATCATCAATACTGGTTCCCCAAAAGTTGAGGAATACACAGAAGAGAAGAAATGAAATAATAGATATTTTTAGTAACATCCATCATTGATATATATAATATGTATATAGTACCTGTAAAAACGAAAGTGCATAAATGCAGAAAATATGCTGAATATCAAGAAACATTTCATCATAAATGAGTTTAATTTCTATAAATATAAAATAAAACGAAATATAATTTCATTTTTTGGTGAAATTTTACTGGACCGTCACATGCCAAGGTCAAGGTCACAAGTCAAATATTCTGGTTCCAACTGAAAGGTCTCTCCACAAGGAATATACATGCAAACTATGAAAGAACTATTACTTACCATTCAAAAGATACGCTCATTGTTAAAGTTTTTATGCTGTTTTTCACAGCCCAAAGTCAAGGTCACAAGGTCAACTATTCTGGTACCAATTAAAAAGTCTTGCCACAAGGAATGCACATGCAAAATATGAAAGCCATATCACTTACCATTCAAAAGATATACCCAATGTTAAAGTTTATTATTTTTTTTTCAAAAAGTCCATCACATGTCAAGGTCAAGGTCATGAGGTCCAAAATTTTGGTATCGTTTGAAAGGCCTTGCCACAAGGAATACACATGCAAAATATGAAAGCCCTATTACTTACCATTCAAAAGATATGCTCAATGTTCAAGTTTTTATGCTGTTGTTCAAAGCCCAAGGTCAAGGTCACAAGGTCAACTATCCGGTACCAATTAAAAGGTCTTGCCACAATGAAGGCACATGCAAAATATGAAAGCCATATCACTTACCATTCAAAAGATATACCCAATGTTAAAGTTTATTATTTTTTTCAAAAAGTCAATCACATGTCAAGGTCAAGGTCATGAGGTCCAAAATTTTTGTATCGTTTGAAAGGTCTTGCCACATGCAAAATATGAGAGCCCTATCATTTACCATTCAGAAAATATACCCAATGTTAAAGTTTTTTGTGGACAAACAGACAAACAGACAGACAGACCAAAAACTATATGCCCCCTGAAACTTTATTTCACGGGGGCATAATAAGTATTGATTCAAACTTTGACACACTAATGTATAAATCTGATTCAGTAATTTAAAGGACAGAGTTTTACATATATCATTTCAAGATTGAGACAAAATATCAAATTATTCTAACTAATACAAGTTAAGAAATTTTTGACAAAAATTTGAGTTTACAATGTCAAATCAATGTATCATCAAACAGGAAGCAGTTGCCCCACAAACCTGAAAATCGTCATAAAAACTGCATACCAAATTTCAAATCATTACCATTCACACAAGCTGATACTTTGATTTATAAAATATATTTAAATATCGAAGTATCCTCGAACAGGAAGTAATAATGATTGATTGATTGATTAGTTAGAGTTTAACGTCCAATGAGCAATATTTCAGCTATATCAGGACGAGAACAAGTTAATCAATTCAAAAAATTGAAAGTATCAGAAGAAAGAAATAAAGGTGGAAGGGACAACCTGGGCAACGACTTTTGACTGCCACTGGAAAATTGGAGAAATGGGTAGGGGCAGGAAATTTAGCCTTCGAGGAAGTAATAATGAGACAAATCTGAAAATCGCTTACACAAAACAACTTGTCATTTCCAAGCTTCAAGACAAATCTCCAATAGTTACCACTGGTGCAAGCCAAGAATTTTTTCATGAATATTTGGTTTATTGTCGGTAGTCGTACCATCATCCTGAAAATTGGTCATCATTTCGAAGATTTGAAAGCTTCAGACCAAATTTCATATCAATCCCACTGATATTGGCAAAGAAATCACCGACAAAAATTTCTTTCATAGTTAAAAATCAAAGTATCATCAAACAGGAAGCTGTCATGTCCGACAAAGCTGAAAATTGTTCATATGAAAAAGAAAGGAAATGGGGTAAATGTCAAGGAGGCAACATCCCATATCCAGGTTAAAACAGCCAAAAACAAAACATCTAGGGGTCACCATATCGTCTTCAACACAGTGAGAACCTCACACCATATAGTAAGCCCTAAATGGCCCCAAAAAGGTTAAAAAGTGAATAAATCAATGGAAACAACTTGATGCAGAAGTTTTTCAGTGAGACAAAGATTTCGGTTGTTGAAATCAAAACATTACTACATACTTGTACATATCGAACAAGTTATGAAATGTAGACCCCGTAAGAAGGGGCTAACGGAACATCGCCGTCGAGATGGGGGAAATTGACTTTAGGGAATGAGAAATCATCCCTTTTATCATAAACCTTAGTGTTCAACTTTCCTTGATTTATTGATATATCAATATCAAGAAAAGGAGTATAATCACTGCTGCTATTGGATTTATTTAAAGTAAGTTCTGCAGGATAAATTTCATCTGTAAATTTAGAAAAATTCAGGATTATTTAAAACCAAAATATAGTCCAAATATCTATATGTATTGTTAAATTTATCCACTACATACATCTCACTACTTCCAAGCAGCAGACAAAATTTCAAATCAATACCACTGATTCAAGTAATGAAAACTTCAATGAATATTTGATTTATATTAAAAATCAAAGCATCTCCAAACAGGAAGTAGTAATAAGACAAACCTAAAATCTTTGACACAATAAAATTCATCATTTCTAAGCATCAAAACAAATTTCAAGTTGTTGTGCCTTGATAAAAGCCAAGAAATCTTTCACAGAAAAATATTGTTGACATACAGACAGACAGAAAAAGTGAAAACTAGGGCACCTGCATCTTGAAGCAGGGCCCTGCCAATAACGAACAGAAACATAAAATTCAAACAGAAGTTCAACAAAACATGTTGATATTGTACATTACATTGATAGATTTTGTGTAAACTGTTGACAATGTTGACCACCATGTCTGTTGACCAAATAAGGTTGACATAATTTTCTGACGTAGACAAAACTTACAGTTTAACATTATCCTTATGCTAATCTACAGTTGTGTATATCCTTCTCAACTTAAAAGTGCTAAGACTTCATGGTGGCATAAAAAATAAAAACTTTCTAAATGACACCATGTTTATTGGTTTCAGGAAAACAATAAGTTTTTGTATAAAAAAAAAATAACAAAAAAAAAGAAAAACAAATGTCATGAATCATCAAAAATGTCCTCTTCTTTTTTGACTGCCTCTCTACTAGCCTTGATAAGAGCTCTTACCCTGTTTAACATGTACTGTAAAAGAAAAATAAAACAATTATTAGAGTGTAAGTATATGACTTAAATTTCTTATGGCGGATTTCCCGGATGATTTTCTAAACTCCTGTCTTTTGTTTGCTCATCAAGCAATCAAGATTCTATAGAATTCTATTGTATACCAATTTGTCATCACTGGAGTATCAAGGTAAACCCCTTCAGGCAATACAAATTGGTATACAAAAGAATTCTAAAGAAGCTTGATTGCTTAAAGAGCAGACAAAAGACAGGAGCTTAGAAGCAGTTTTATAAGTGTTACGAGAGGAAAATTGGTATGTTCATTGAAGAATTGCAAATAAAATATGTTAATCATCCGGGAAATCCACCATAATATCTGTCATCTTCTGCAACCTCTCCCCTTGTGTTGCAATTAAATGCAAATGACTAATCCAGATTTTTTTTTGAAAGAGATGCAAATAGTAATACATGTCGATATTGTAGTTCTTAATTTCCTATTCATACTTAACCTTTACAGAATTTGAAATAAAATCCGAAACACAAAATTCAACAAAATGGGCAATGGTTATCTGAATTTCTTTAAAATGGCAGAGTAGGTAGATATTGTCATGCTGAAATTTTTTATATAAACATGACCTCTATCTTCTATCGTTTTGAAAAAATTAAGAGTAGCACCCAGTTTAGTCTGGTTTCCTATGTGCTTACAAATATAAATAAACAAACAAGAGTTGTCAGAAGACAACATAGCTCGCCGTGGATTCCAGTAACCTCAATGCACAATAAATTCGAAGTAATAGAAAGCTTTCTTCACAAGAAAGTCACATATCAAATATAAACATCCTATCACTAAACAACTTAATTCTAGAAGCAAAGTTAAAGTCTTTAAAAATACCCTCAGGGCAAGGTCAAGGTCAAAATGTCTACAAATATGGTACCATTAGAAAGCTCTCATCAAAAGAATGTCACGTACCAAATATGAAGACCCCACCACTAAACAACTTAATTCTAGAAGCAAAGTAAAAGTTTTTAAAAAATTGCCCTCAGGGCAAGGTCAAGGTCAAAATGTCCACAAATATGGTACCACTAGAAAGCTATCACCATAAGGAAGTTACATACCAAATATAAACACCCTTCCTACTAAAGGCATACCTTCTAGAGGCAAGGTTAAAGTTTTTTACAAATTGCCCTCAGGGTAAAGTCAAGGTTAAAATGTCTACAAGTATGGTATCAGAAGAAAGCTCTCATCATAAGGAAGTCACATACTAAATATGAACATCCTACAACTAAAAGCCTACCTTCTAGAGGCAAGGTTAAAGTTTTTTA
>MJUU01064457.1:35863-46101 GCA_002080025.1 Modiolus philippinarum | reverse complement strand
AAGTTCTAATGGCCAATTTAAGTGTCAATGATACTTACACCATGGGTATCACCATCTTCCCTATTTGGCTACGAGAAACGGGTGTCAGTGAAAGTGCCAATTAAATTTTATAACAAAACAACAAGCAAAAGCAGAACCAAAAGACCCATGCCTACATTTCTTAGCAAATATCAAAAAGACCTATTTTCAGGTTAACAAATTCACAAAATTTCTGTGATAATTGATTAGCCAGAGTGCACCGTAACGTCCAGCAGCTACAGTACAGAAAGAGTGGTACCGTGACAAATCACTGTGATAGGCGTGTCCCACTCCGAGAGTGGATTTAAATATCTTTTTTCCTGTTAGAGATCATTTCCTGCTCGATTTTGAATTGAGAGTTGTGTATTATACCACTTTAAATGCAGAAAAAATAATGAAGATATCTCTTACAGATAAAAAGTTATTCAGTATCACTCTCAGAGTGGGACATGTCTATCACAGTGATTAGTCATGATACCACTCTTTCTGTACTGTATCTCAGGAAATGAACAATTTAATAAATTCAAAAAAGTATAGGTCAAAGAAGACAGAAATAAAGGTGGAAGGGACTGAACCAGGGCTACTACTTTTGATTGTCACTGGAAAAAAGGGGAGAAAAGGGTAGGTGCAGGAAATTTAGGTTTCTATATGACTCACAGTAAGTGAAAAATTATATAGCAGAGGTCTTCATACTGCATGGAGCTTGGTATTTCTCCACACAGTTTGGTTCGTGGTCAGCCTTTCCATATTATAACCTGACTCCCCATCGTAATCAGGGCATTCCGTATACGCTACATGCATGGGGAGTGACAAGCCAAATTTTGTAGGACCGGCAAAACTTTTGTAGGACTGACAGAAAAACTGAACTTGCCAGTCCCATGACCGGCAGACCAAAAAGACTTTTCTCGAACTCTGTACCACTAAACAGCTTAATGCTAGAACCAAGGTTCAAGTTTTCAAACAAGTGTGGACTCAAATTGATGTCTAGCCCATCCCTACTTGGTCGCAAAATTAATGTGAAAACTCAAACTACCTTAATCAGAAAACACAACATGTTCGCTAGACTGTGAAATTAGATTAACTGACAAAAACAATATAGCAGACCGTCATGAATCACCCAAAACCAATATGCCAAATATCAGTGACCTACTACTGATAGATACTGAGGAACCAAACATGTTCACTAGACTGTGAAAATGAGGTCAAGGGCTGAAACAAAATACCAGACTGTCATCTTCCATCTAAGACAAACCCACATACCAAATATTATTGATCTTACATTAATAGATGGTAAGAAACTCAACAAGATCACTGGACCATGAAATTGAGGTCACAGACAACAGCCATATAGCAGACTGTCATAATACCCAAGACCAACATATATACAAAATATCATTGATTGATTGATTAGTTAGAGTTTAACGTCCAATGAGCAATATTTCAGCTATATCAGGACGAGAACAAGTTAATCAATTCAAAAAATTGAAAGTATCAGAAGAAAGAAATAAAGGTGGAAGGGACAACCTGGGCAACGACTTTTGACTGCCACTGGAAAATTGGAGAAATGGGTAGGGGCAGGAAATTTAGCCNAACATGCTCACTAGACCGTGAAATTGAGGTCAAGGACAAAAGTCATATGACGGACTGTTATGTACTACCTCAGACCAACCTACATACCATACATGTATATCATTGACCTATCACTTATAGTTACTGAGAAACTAAACTAAGCACAAAAACTTAACATGTTCATTGGACCGTGAAATTGAGGTCACAGACAACAGCCATATAGCAGACTGTCANTCTTTATACTGCATGGAGCGTGGCGTTTCTCGACACAGTTTGGCTACAATGGTTCGCGGTCAGGCTTTCCGTATTATGACCTGACTACCCCGCATAGACAGGGCATTCCCCTATCCACCACCTGGGGACGCGCCCGGCAGCTCTGTAGCCGAAGCCCCTGAAAACCGATTCAGGTGCCGGGCAAAATATCATTGACCTATCACTTATAGTTACTGAGAAAAGGACCTAATCATAAAAACTTAACATGCTCACTAGACCGTGAAATTGAGGTCAAGGACAAAAGTCATATGACAGACTGTTATGTACTACCTCAGACCAACCTACATACCATACATGTATATCATTGACCTATCACTTATAGTTACTGAGAAACTAAACTAAGCACAAAAACTTAACATGTTCATTGGACCGTGAAATTGAGGTCACAGACAACAGCCATATAGCAGAGTGTCATGTACTTCTCAAGACTGACCTATATTCCAAATATCATCGACCTAGCACTTATAGTTACTGAGAAAATGATCTAATCACAAAAACTAAACATGCTCACTAGACCGTGAAATTGAGGTCAAGGACAAAAGCCATATGACAGACTGTCATGTACCACCTAAGACCAATTTAATGGAATGTTCTGCAAATTTTGTAAACTGTCTGAAATAATAATATATGTGGCTATTTTCACATACTTTTTCTGAATATTTAAACTTGATACTTATTCAGTCAACCTATCTATTGATTACTTATTTTGCCACCCTACCATCTCACAATCACATGAAGATACTTTTTAAACTATCAAATAAATTTAATCTGACTATTCAAATGGGGACATAGAAGAAAGAGTAAAGAAGGTCAAATTAAAATCATCAAATGTCTCAACAGTTTTAATGCTACAATACTTATGCAAGCATTTAGCTGTATGTTTCTTGTAAGCTATAGTATCACTAAGGTTTTACTATACCTATTTTTTTAGCTATGCGTTTTACATATGAGAAAGTAAACCATCCAGTGGTACAGGATAATAGCCCTTTTGAAAACACAATTTACGTATCAATGTCCTTTTTTCATATTTGATTTATGCAGTAAAGTGCCCTTTTTGCGATTGGCGCCATGCCCTTTTCAAATCCTGGCTAGAACACTGTAGTTACTGAGAAACTAAACTAAGCACAAAAACTTAACATGTTCACTCGACTGTGAAATTGAGGTCACAGACAACAGCCAAATAGCAGACTGTCATGTACTTCTCAAGACCAACCTATATTCCAAATATCATTGACCTAGCACTAAATGATCTAATCACAAAAACTAAACATGCTCACTAGACCGTGAAATTGAGGTCAAGGACAAGAGCCAAGGACAGACTGTCATTTACTACCTAAGACCAACCTACATACCATATATCATTAACCTACCACTTGGAAACTAAACTAAGCACAAAAACTTAACATGTTCACTGGACCGTGAAATTGAGGTCACAGACAAAAGCCATGTAGCAGACTCTCACGTACTACTCAAGACCAGCCTATATACCAAAAATCATTGACCTACCACTTATAGTTACTGAGAAAGTGACTTAATCACACAAACTTAACATGAAAGTTGACGCCACCGCCGCCATACTTTGTATGCATATGTCTTGCTTCTGGGACTTTTGTTGCGGGCAAGACAAAAACTAGAGAATGTGCCTATAAGACACAGATGCCCTGCAATAGGCATTATTAGTAGATAAATTAACTTAAGACCAATTTAACCCAAGTCTCTCATGGAACCTTATAAATGGGGAACTGTAAAGTGCTTACAAAGGGGATTATAATAATGAAACGTTATAAGGATATTGTGCATAGTTGGTACAACAGGATAAATGATAGTCACTGAAACATGCAATGTAGGTCATAAAATGAAATGTACATGGACACCTAATTGTTGGGGCTAGGGGAATACTCATAAGGTTGAATGTGAATGCTATGAGGTAATATTATGAAGTAGAGGTATGTTATGATTCAATATCATAAAGATATCACTTCAGGTTACAAAACTATGGACCTAAATGCAATAAAGGGCTACGCGGAGCGCAGCATGATATGACCGCAGCATGTCGACTACTGAAATTTGAACAAGTGCAATATAAGGTGAAAGAGCTTGACACAGTAACGAGCTTGACACAGTAAATAGATGGACACAAAGAGGAGACTGAAACAGTAATTAGCTGGACACAAACTAGAAAAAAAAACATGTAAATCCAATAAGAAATAAAGATTTTACATATTTGTGAAATTTGTGAAAATTGCAATTGTGACCCCTTTGACCCCTACAGTTCGGAAACGGCACGAGATATGCAAAATCTATTGGCACACTGCTGAAACCTTAAGACAGGAGGAATGTAAAGAAAAAAAATCCCATCGAAATCAAATGAAAAATTAAAATTTTATGTAATCTGCACATTTGCAATTGCCACCAGTTTGGCCCCTCATAGCTCTGAAAGGAAACATGAGATCAAATATCTAATAATTGAGCGCCATATTGATTTTTCATAAGGAATGCATTGAAAATAAAGGGCTACGCCGAGCGCAGCATGATACGACCGCAGCATGTCGACCACTGAAATATGAACAAGTGTTAACTTAAACGAATATGGATACAGTAAATTGCTGGACACAATAAGGACCTTGACACATAAATTAACGGGACACAAAGTAGTGAAAATCAATATATATAGATAGCCCTTTTAATCCCTTATTAATGGGATATCGTAAGAGCTAAGAAAAATCTGATTTCACATCTTTTTGAAATATTGCAATTTGGCCCCTTTGACCCTTTATTGCTTTGAAACCGTCAGAGCTACGCAAAATCTATAGCCATGGGTCTGAAAGCTTACAATGAGAATAATCCAAAGAAAAAAATCTCATCAAAATCTGATGGAAAATGAAGATTTCACATATTTCTAATAATTGCAATTTTGGTCTCTTTGACCCCTTATACCTCAGAAAGAGTAAGAGCTATGCCGAATCCGTTGAAATACTGCTGAAAGCTTACAATGAGAGGAATCCAAAGAAAAAAATCCCATCAAAATCTGATGAATATAAGATTTCACATATTTCTGATAATTGCAATTTTGGCCTCTTTGACCCCTTATAGCTCGGAAATGGTGAGAGCTACGACAAATCTGTTCACACAATACAGAAAGCTTACAATGAGAGGAATCAAAAGAAAAAAATCTCATCAAAATCTGATGAAAAATAAAAAATTTAGGTTATCCGCATGTTTGCAATTTTGGCCCCGTTGGGCCCCTCATAGCTTGGAAAGGAAACAAAAAATCAAAAATCTGATGGTGCAGCACTAGTTTATTTTTCATAAGGAATCCATTGCAAAAACTGCATCAAAATCCGACATAAAATAAAAAAATTTTAATTTTTGAAATTCGCCCTGAAACTGGGCCCCATTTATCTTGTAAGCCGTACATGCCACATGAAATCCGTTAAGCATACTCCAGATGGGAAATTTTCTATGGAGTACACTGAAAGAAACCCCCATCAAAATCCGATAAATAATAAACATTCTACAGTCAAATATGTGAAAACACCAAATTTTGCCCTTTTTGGCCCCTTTTTTGAAACGGGAGGGGTCACAAAACCCAAAACCAACCCTAGCCTTCCTTTTGTGCCAAGGAACATTGTGTTAAAATTTCAGAAGGATTGATCATCTGGAACTTGAGTTATTGACCAAACTAGAGCTGTCGCCGAATGGCAACCAATTATGCCCCCGCTCATTGAACCCTAGTGCATATTTGAGTGTGTGTTGACACAATACAGGTGTTGACACAGTTCGAGTATGGACACAAGATACGCCTCCCCTTTTTCCAAAATATATAAAAGGGAAGTTCTGAGCCCGAAAATCAATTCTATGGGTACTAGGCAATCTTCCTGTAAAGTTTCATCCATTTTGAGGCACTTTGAATTTTCCCCCCTTTTTCTAGTTTCCATGGCAACGGCAGCCATTTTGAAAATTCTGAGACCCAAAATCATTTCTATGGGTGCTATACATCCTTCTTGTAAAGTTTCATCAAATTTGAGGCACTTTGAATTTTCCCACCTTTTTTCAGTTTCCATGGCAACTGCGGCCATTTTGAATATTCCAGATGATATGTGTGTGCACATCTACTTATTGTAAGTTAGATTCCTTTGAAGAAGTTGGAATTTGTTTGCAAACTTTCTAAATAACATGAATAATTGTGTTTTTC
Source organism: Modiolus philippinarum (assembly GCA_002080025.1). NCBI lineage: Eukaryota > Metazoa > Mollusca > Bivalvia > Mytilida > Modiolidae > Modiolus > Modiolus philippinarum. Next base: position 40,046 of record MJUU01064457.1, on the reverse strand, counting down.
ATTCGTACGGACGGACGGACGGACAAGGGTAAAACAATATGCCCCCCGACTTTTCGTCGCAGGGGCATAAAAGTGTCTACAGACGACAACGACTCCGCCGACGACAACAGCACCATACCATTATACGACCACAAATTTTTTGCAGTCGTATAAAAAACTGCATCAAAATCGGACTAGAAATAAAAAATAGTAATGGTGGATTACATGATACCCCGCCACGTTTCACAAAATTTCTAAGTAAAAAGGGGCATAACTCCAGGACAATGTGTACCAATGAACCCAAAATTATACTTGGCCTGTGTTTTGTGGTAAACAATTTACATACTAAGTTTGAAGACAGTATGTTATTTCATTCACAATTTATGAGTACAAAACCCTAAAATTTGCAAAATTTCACAGGGATGACGCTACTATATAATTTAGGGCCGCCCGGCGGCCCCATTCCCCTCTTGGCGGCCCCATTCCCCAAACAAGAAAATTCCCAATCACGGCAACGATGTTTACAAAATCCGGATTTTTTTCATTTCCGTCTCCGGTGAATCTTTCGTTCCGATCTGTGTCGCCTTTTGCCAGAACCGGAAATTACTCAAAACATCACAATAACGTCCAGAGTCCTCCAGAAGTAACTAAATAATGCAATTTACGCTATTTACGACCACCCTGAAGATGAACAAAATGTCTGAGATCGCAAATGTCCATAAGAGAACATCTTGAAAGTCAGAATGCGTAAAATGAATTGAAATCGTGTTGTTATCGTTCATTGTCGTGCCAAAAATTCGAGACTTTCATCCATGACTTTTGAAATACGTGGTAACGTGCAAATGCTCCCATTGCCAAAGATATAGTTCGCATTGAAATAAATATTGAATAGTTATGACTTGAAATCAGAGTTTCTGAAACTGGGACTTTTAACTGGTTGAGAATTTGGAACTGCACTACATATGGGGTGCTTTCATTTCTACTAGTTCAAACGAAATGTGGAAATTACCTGCTGTATGATTAATGAATGAATGCATAGTCATTTCATGGAATGAGGTATATTTATCACTAAGTTGAATATGAAGGATTTGATTTTGGTGATAATATTGAAATGTGTAAGTCATATTTATTTGCAGACAACCAAAGAATTTTTGACAGAATGTTGATTTGCTTTCATACATGTATAGAAAAGAGCAGTACTTCTTTTGTTGATGTTCAGCTTGATAAAATTCAAATCTGGTGTAATTTGAAAAACTTTATAAAATATAGTCTTAATTTTTGAAAAAAATGTATAAAATAATGGCTTTGGTGTAATGATACTTTCCATTCTTCAAACTCTTGTTGTGTGTACATACTCATGTTCTTGGTTTATACAAACGTACATGTATGTTGCAGTATTTGATATATTTTCATTTTTCCCAATTTTAGTTGTTGTGATGCAAAATTCCCAATTTGATGGACAGGGGACCCATTTGAAAAGAGCTAAAATCGTCCCTGTTTCAAAGTTTCAAGGGGCATAACTCCGGATCCCCTTGGACCTCTGAACCAAAAATCGAACTTGACCTGAGTCTTGTGGTAAATAACTTACTTACCAAGTTTGAAGACCTTGTGTTATTTCGTTCACAAGTTATCAGTCAGAAACCCTAAAATTCGCAAAATTTCAAAGTTTCAAGGGGCATAACTCCAGAACCCCTTGGACCTCTGAACCCAAAATCAAACTTGACCTGAGTGTTGTAGTAAACAAGTTACACACCAAGTATGAAGACCTTGTGTTATTTTGTTCACAAGTTATCAGTCGGAAACCCTAAAATTTGCAAAATTTCAAATTTTCAAGGGGCATAACTCCAGAACCCCTTGGACCTCTCAACCCAAAATAAAACTTGACCTGAGTTTTGTGGTAAACAACTTGAATACCAAGTTTGAAGATCTTGTGATATTTTGTTCACAAATTATCAGTCGGAAACCTTCGGGGGACGGACAGACGGACGGAAGGACACACGACTGAGGGTATCACATAATACCACGCCACGTAGTGTGGCGGGGTATAAAAATAAATTTTTTGTGATTTGCTCCTTTTGGGCCCCATTTATCTCATGAACTGTACATGCTACATGAAATCCATTGACATACTACTGATTGGAAATTTTTCAGGAGCACACTGAAAGAAACCCCATCAAAATCTGATGAATAATAAAAATTCTACAGCCAATTATGTGAATACACCCAATTTTGCCCTTTTTGGCCCCTTTTAAAAAACAGGTGGGGCCACAAAATTCAAAACCACCCTAAGTCTTTCTCTTGTGCCAAGGAACATTGTGTTAAAATTTCATTAGGATTGATCATCTGGAACTTAAGTTATCGACCAAAAACAAAAGTGTCTACAGACGACAACGCGGACGACGACAGCGATGACGACAATGACAGCGCCATACCATTATACACCATCAAAATTTTTTGCAGTCGTATATAAATTCAAATACTGGACAGGCTCTGTCTTCACAAATTAGGTTTTGGCAAATTAATAAATACTTACCACTTCCATACCAGGAGGAATCTGTAGTTCTTCAGGCACTGTAAATACTGGTTCTGGTTCTACAATAAAAGAAAGTGAGTCATAATAAATAAAGAGCAACAATCAGATATATAAAATTAAAGTACTGTAAGCTGGGAATTTGTGCCGTCTTTATTTCAGGGTTAATCGACAGGATTTTATTTCGCCGAGTTTTGAATTCTTGCTGCCATATTGTTAACCATTGACTTGATATATAGATATATATATATATTCACACCGTTTTATTTTCGTGCTTCCATTCCAAACGCGAAAAATGTGAAAATAAAAATGCCAAGAAAATTTCTCTTTTAACAGTTAAATATACAGACACATGAACATCTAAAAATTCAACTAAAATTTATATATTATCCGGAAACTAAAAATTTTTGCCTAAATCAAGGGCAATAACTCTGAAACGCAAAATCTGATCACAGTCAAAATCGAACTTGACCTGTATTTTATAAATAGGAACATTGTCCCAAAATATTAAAATTTTCCTTCGAAGCAAACTCAAGTTATCATCCAGAAACCATAGAATTTACAGATTTTGTCTAAATCAAGGGCAATAACTCTGAAAAGAAATATCTGATTGCAGTCAAAATCTAACTCGACCTGTATTTTATCTCCCAAAATATTAAAACTTTCCTTCAAATCAAACTCAAGTTATCATCTGGAAACGAAAGTGATGGACGGACAGACGGACAAGAGGAATCCTATATACCCCAAACTTTTAAGGCGGGGGTATAAAAACAAGAGGCTCTCAAGAGCCTGTATTGCTCACCAGGGCCATGGCTGACATGCAGTAAAAATAATCCCTATGTTTAAGGGCATTATTTCAAATTTGTTAATAGACATCGATGTTATATTATCTTAAGTTAAACTGTGTTCCAGACTGGCAGCTATTTTGGATGGGGTGCAGTTCTACTGTCACCTTTCTTGAAGTGTGGTTCCAATTGACTAAATATTTTCAGAGGAGAACATCTTTAAATGCTTTCCAAAAGGTTAAACTATGTTCCCCACTGGGGCCATCTTGAATGGGATGCAGACAAGCCAGGCATATTTTTCAAACAGAAACAACTATGGTCCATTTTGACCAAGTATGTTTTTATTATTGGCCAAGTAATATCAGAGATGAAGATCTTTTTATGTTTTCCCATAGGGTCCAATGTTAAATCTGTTCCCCGCTGGCAGCCATCTTGCATAAAGCAAAGACCTGAAAAACAACTTTATTGCAGAGGACCATCTAAGGACTATTGTGGCCAAGTTCCATTTCAACTGGCTCAGCAGTTTCAGAGGAGAAGATCTTTGAATGTATTTTACCATAGGGTCCAATGTTAAAACTATGATCCCCACTGGCGGCCATCTTGAATATAGAGCGGATCTGAAAAACAACTTTTTTGCAGGGGACCAAATAAGGACTATTGTGGTCAACTTGGTTTCGATTGGCCCAATAGTTTCAAAGGAGAAGACCTTTGAAAGTGTTTTCCCATATGGTCCAATGCTAAAACTATGATCCCCGCTGGCAGCCATCTTGGATAGATCCCCATAGGGTCCAATATTAAAACTATGATCCCTGCTGGCGGCCATCTTGGATATACCGCAGATCTGAAAAACAACTTTTTTGCAGGGGACCATCTAAGGACTATTGTGGCC
>MJUU01064457.1:24030-35805 GCA_002080025.1 Modiolus philippinarum | reverse complement strand
CCCGCTGGCAGCCATCTTGGATATAGAGCTGATCTGAAAAACAACTTTTTTGCAGGGGACCAAATAAGGACTACTGTGGCCAAGTTTGGTTTTAATTGGCCCAGTAGTTTCAGAGGAGAAGACCTTGAAAGTGTTTTCCCATAGAGTCCAATGTTAAAACCATGATTCCCGCTAGCGGCCATCTTGGATATAGCGCGGATCTGAAAAACATCTTTTTGCAGGGGACCATCTAAGTACTATTGTGGCCAAGTTTAGTTTCAATTGGCCCAGTAGTTTCAGAGAAGATCTTTGGAAGTATTTTCTCATAGGGTCCAATGTTAAAGCTATGATCCCTGCTGGTGGCCATCTTGGATATAGCGCAGATCTGAAAAACAACTTTTTTGCAGGGGACCATCTAAGACCTATTGGGAAATCCCCTCTGTACACACACACACACACACACACACACACATAAATGACATATATATATTTAGATTTGATCTGCTGTACAACAGCACTCCAGATTATTTTTATTGAGCTTTCCAGCAATAGTCATGCCCACAGAAATCAGAATGGAATGTACAATGTTCCTGTCATGACTATGCCGAGGACAAATCCATCTATCTGCTCAACGTTGTATTTGCATATACAGTTATTACAAATGATCACTTACATATTACATGTTATTTCATAAATGTACTGTTGCCAGGTCATAAAAGTGTAACCCTTTACCCAAAGATTGTTGTTAAATTCTCTCCCCTTCACTGCCATGCCTGATAAGATTTCTTTTAGCACCTCTTTATAATTTACAAGGTGTACTACCTTCAGTTGTTCATATTGAGACATGATTAACAGGTCACTAATTGGTTCATAAAAATGATAAAAAAAGATCATGTAGCACTCTTATGATCTCTTAATAACATTTCACGGCAATTTACCTGCAGTTTCTGCTGTTTGCATATAATCCTGATAATGTTGGTGATCGTAACTAAATCCTACAGCATTAAATCCTTCAGACAGGGACTGATAGTATCTTTTCCATTCCTCATCTGAAATGTACATGTATGATAAATCAAACACTAGAAAAATAAATACCCCCCACAACCCCATTTGATTCCAGAAATTATAAAATCAATCAAATCAAATTCTGAAATGGGAGGTGCACATCTACATTATGTCATGAACACTGTGCTAAAGTTTCATGAAAATATATTCATTGGTTCAGGAGGAGTAGCAGATAAGAGATGGGTACCCACTAGTAATGTAATGGGCAAGTCAAGGTTTGGTATGGGAAACTCCAAAAATCAATCGAATCAAATTCTGAAATAGGAGGTGCACATCTACATTATGTCATAACTCATAAAGACTGTGTTAAAGTTCATGAAAATCTATTCAGTGGTTCAGGAGAAGTAGCGGATAAGAGATGGGTATCCCCCTTGTAATGTAATGGCTAAGTCCATGTTTTGCTATGGGAAACCCCAAAAATCAATCAAATCAAATTCTGAATAGGAGGTCCACATCTACATTATGTAATAAAGACTGTGTTAAAGTTTCATGAAAATCTGTTCACTGGTTCAGGAGGAGTAGCGGATAAGAGATTTGTACCCCCTTGTAATGTAATGGCTCAGTCACTGTTTTGCTATGGGAAACCCCAAAAACCAATCAAATCAAATTCTGAAATAGGAGGTGCACATCTACATTATGTCATAAAGACTGTGTTAAAGTTTCATCAAAATCTGTTCACTGGTTCAGGAGGAGTAGCAGATAATAGATGGGTACCCCCATGTAATGTAATGCAGTGATTTAGCTAGCGCTCGTCACTTTCGCCATTGACGAATGTTTTTTAGAAGTGGCGAATTTTTTCAGACTGCAATTCCTCACTTGGAATTTTGAAAATCGCCAAATATGAAAATATTATGTTCATAATCTTTGTTACAGTAATCTAATTGTCCAAACTGACACTTTAATTACACCTGTCATATCAATTAAAGGATTAGTTCAACGCCATCGGTGATTTGTTTACCTGTGTTCCTAGCTGGCTTGTTATCACTAATTACCGGTCAATCAGAGATAACCTGCTTACCTGTATGGCAATTAACCATCAGTTGTTTAAAATTATTATGGTATTGAACATTTAAAGTATTCTTTCAGCAAAATTTTCATAATTAACAGGTCATACTTCCCCTTTGAAAACATAGATTTTTTTTACAAACCACGTGTTTTGATAGTGGGTTATTTCCCCTTTAAAATTTGTCTTTCAATTTCCTTGAAATTATTTTGTAGACATTTACTATGCTGATATTTGCTTCATTCAAGATCACACAAAATTTATATTGCACCACTATTTAATCTTAAAGGTGCTTAAAAACAACATATGAATAGTATTTTGAAAAATAATTTATTTTTTATTACAAATATATAGTTATAAAAAATGTTAGACTGTAAAATATTTGAATGTTAACCTTGACATCAATAAGTCGAGCAGCTATGCGTAACGATCAATATGCAATGCATGCTGATGCTCTTCACTGACTTAGATGTACAATTATCACTTCTAAATTCTAAAGATAGAAGCACTGAGAGAGTATGAAAATACAAAACTTAGGTGTGGAAGATGAACATATTAAGTGAATATCAATTTGTTACTATAATATGAAGTATTAAATGCAAGAAAAAAAAAATATATATATATAATCAAATTATTATCTTCATGTTGATTATTATCTGCATAGTACACATCGGCCCGCGAAATTCGATACGCAAAAGTGACTAATGGTCTCAAAATCCTAGCTTAAACCCTGTGTAATGGCTAAGTCCACGTTTTGCTATTGGAAACCCCAAATATCAATCAAATCAAATTCTGAAATAGAAGGTGCACATCTACATTATGTCATAAAGACTGTGTTAAAGTTTCATCAAAATCTATTCAGTGGTTCAGGAGGAGTAGTGGATAAGAGATGGGTACCCCCTTGTATTTAATGGCTAAGTCCATGTTTTGCTATGGGAAACCCCAAACATAGGTAATCAACGATTACAAAGTTCGCCTCGTTATGGCACATAGACACAGAAACCCTATTTGGCCAGGGTGCTCATTTACCATACCTTATGCATGTATACAAAGGCTAGAGATCTTACCATGTACAGTAACCGAGACCTGAATTCGGACATAAACGGTAAAGTGACCTAATTTTACTTGGATGCCGACCTACCCGCAAAGATGCATGCACATGCAAGGTTAGATGATCCTACCATGTACAGTTACTTAGATATGAACTCAGACGTAAACTTGAATGTAAGTCAATCATGCGGAAAATATAGGTCAAAGTGACCTAATTTTGCCTGGATGCTGACCTACCCCCAAAGATGCATGCACATGCAAGGTTAGATGATCCTACCATGTACAGTTACTGAGATATCAACTTGGACCTAAAATTAAATGAAAGCGAGCCAAGCGGAAAATATAGGTCAAAGAGACCTAATTTTCCTGGAGGCTGTGAGTTAGCCCAAGATGCATCTGTACACAAAGTTTGATGACCCTACCCTTCATAGTTACCAAGATATCTACCTAAATGCGGACGCGGACGCCGGGGGTACTCCAATAGTCCCCCTCAACTTCATTGAGGCGAACTAAAAATCAATCAAATCAAATTCTGAAATAAGAGGTGCACATCTACATTATGTCATAAAGATTGTGTTAAAGTTTCATCAAAATCTATTCAGTGGTTCAGAAGGAGTAGCGGATAAGAGATGAGTACACTCAGGTGTAACGGACGGATGGACGGAAGGACAGACGGACAGACAACCCCATCACTATATACCCCCCACTTTTCAAGTGGGGGGGTATAAAAAGTGTTTTGGCTTCATACTTTTGAATATCAAAATTATCTTTCCAAAACTATATACAGGTAATTTTCAATATGGGTGTGAGGTTTATTGAAGTAAGAAAATAAAAACTTTATAAGTCAGTATACCTCTATGTGGTTGTGTTCTATTCGCAAAAATTGATGACCACTAAAAATAAATACCTCTCTTTGAGATGAATCATGAAATTTTACAACCACAAAAATAACCCATTATACAGCACGTTCAATAATAAATATAGTTTCTAAAACAAGAACTAGTTGATTATGTCATTTCTCAAAACCAGACAAATAAATTTTCCAAATACTTGAAAGCGAGGCTTGCCGAGCTTTTAAGCATTTAAAAATTTATTTCACGAGATGTGAGAAATCTCATAATTAACTTGTTATAAGTTTTAGAAGTTTGTTTCTGTAATGAAGCCTAAAAAAAAATTTTGTGTTTCCGGTAACATTTTAAAAAAAATTAGGGTCGGTAGGTCAGAAAATTTTTATATTTAAAACAATTTTATTAAAAAAAAATTTTATATCCCCAACCTAATCTGGAAAATTAACATGATTTTTCATAGTCCGATCCGCAATTACTTTTATAAACCCAAAATGGCGCCAGTCACATTATTTTGAAGTAATCTTCGGTGGTTTTCATGGATTTAAACCTCCAAAGTACGTTTCAAGGACAGTTTTGAACAGTTTTTAGCTTCTTGAAAGAATTATCTGTTGAAATAGTTCTGATAGCGGCATATCGTGGAAACCTGTAAACAAAAACAGGGTCGGTCAATGTCAGTCGGTTTATGTCACTTTTTTATTTTTTGTGAAGAGGGAATAAAAAAATTAGGGTCGGTCGGGTTACCAGAAACACAGAATTTTTTTTTAGGCCAGACTGGATGAAAAACACCAAAGATTGTATTCCAAATTAATTTGACAGGAAATTTCACCAGACTTGTTCTCTCCCTAGAGAGGAGAATGAATGTTTCATCAAATCTGGAAATAAGACCAGATAGAAATTAAAGAAATGATAATTCATTATCAATTTCATCAATGTATATCGACCATTTCTCAAACTTGCATAATTTTTCTCAATGTCAATTAATATCAATACATAAGGGAAATCAAAACCTACTTGTATCTAAAACAACTGTGATCAAATTCAACAAATAACTGCAATTATCCTTCATAAGTTAACCTTGTTTTAAGAATTTTAACTTTTAACATTCAGTGTGGAGGGATGGATGGACATGTTATGGAATGCCAGATTCATCCATTTTATTCAATGGAATTTCAGAAGCAAGGATTTACATTGCCATTTTTCAGGATCAGAATTTAAACATTTATTTTCCTGGGAATTCTGTATTTGAAAGTTATTTTCAAAGGATTTCAGAGTACCAATCCTCAGTGAGAACATTAATTCAAAAGCTAATCCATTATAGTAACATACCTTCATACATCTGTTTTTCGGCTAGATCATGTTTTAGTTCTAGGTATCTTTCCTCATCACACAACGACTCTATGTGTTTCTCATCCTCAGATAACTGCCCTGGCTTAACATTACTGGCATCATATGTTGAAAGGTCATATAGATGACCCCGCCCATCATACCTGAAGGTACATAAGAAATAAATGCATTTAAAACCTTGTTCATTTTATTTCATTAATATCTAAATATTTTATTATGGCCAGACCAAGTAAATTAGTAGATTCTCATCCACTCAAGCCCTACCAAAAATCCATCTATCACTTATATTTTTATTTTTCAAAACTACAATTTCAGTTTTACTTTCTTTCAGATTCCTGCGGAAAAGTCATCTCCAGAACCGGAAATATATTGGTTTACAAATTACTTGATTTCAAGTTAAGGTAGATCAGAATAAAAAATAAAATATAAAAGCCTCCCGCCTACCCCATAATTTCTAAGATCTCAGATGAGAATTTACTAATTATCTTGATGTAGCCTTACATATCTTTGTTTTATCCACACTGTGTATACTTATTTGCATATACATGATATATATACATACATTTTTCAAGTTGTTGATTATCAGAGTTTTACCAACAGAAGGGATTAACATTAAAAGTTTAAGCTTAAAGAGAACCTAATGTTTACCCTCTGAGACTGCACAGCTATGATATATCATCAACTTGTAAATGGTTGATATTTTTTCTCTAATTCTGAAAATAGTTACATTTTTCAATCTACCTATTCAATACTGAGACATATTGGAAATGAAACTGTCATGGTAGGAAAATCCATCATAAACAAAGGATTCATGGATGAATGGACATCAATAAACAATGTGTCTTTTCATGTAAATACTTGTTAAAATTAATGCAGACTCAAAATAAATTTACTTAAGGTATATTCTGGTATTTGATAATAACTTTGTGAACTTTTCAATATACACAATGACAATGTAGATCACTCATTTTCATATGTGGGAAATCGATTTGGCTTCTAATTGGCTTAATAGTGACAAGATTATTATCAGATTCAGAATAAGAGAAAAAAAACTACACCGAACCGAATAAATTAACATGTATGTTACATTGCGTGACCTGAAAATATGTGTAAAGAGTCTGTCTGAAGTTGTTGACTAATGGGCCTTACAAATGCAACTTAAAAAAATAATTAAATACATGAAATATTGAACTGTAAAAAAATTCAGGTCAACACTAAATGATCAAGGTGTGCTAAGACTGGCAAGTACAGTCCCTGATGTAACCGAATCTAGGTGTTATAGCATCTGAATTATGGACACAAATGTAAAATGATAAATAAGTTGCTGAAGCATAATTTTATAAAATTGAGGTAAAGGTTACATGCTGAACATTTATACCAAGTTTGATAAAGAGATGACAGAGTATGAAGATGTTATAACATGATGGGTAGTCAATGAAGACAGACATCTATACAGACAAGCCCATATTTACTGGTTTATAATCTGACCTTTAATGCTGTGGGTAATCTGAAAATTATTGGAATTGTAACCATGGTAATGAGGGAGACGTTCAAAACTGCCTACTTGTAGTTATATTTAGACAAAAGTGTGAGATTTCAAGTGTCTGGGGGTTACTAACAATGATTGAAATATCCAGATACTGTCAATGAAAGCAAATCATTAGTTATCTTAAAATTCAACAAGGGGAGGTAACTCAGGAAACTAGAAATTAGCTAATAAACAAGACTTTAATGCAATACAATTCCATTGTTAAACAAAAATATATTTCATGAAAGGCTTGAAAAAATTTTAAATGATTCTAAAAGATTAATTCAAATAATAATCCTACACCTTTAAACCCCCAATGCTTAAGTATCTATACATATGGTATTAAAAGACTCTCTGGACCAGTGCTTGATCATTTATATTAACACGATTACATATGTTGATGCCAAATAAGTTTGTTTGAGCATGTAATCTTCTGATTATTCTGAACTTTAATGGAAAAAACACTTGCTGACTTTGTTTTCCTACTTGGAATTTGAGCCTACAACATGTAAAAGCAGATTAAAAAATGTTTCAAAATGATAAAATTGTCTACAAGATGAAAAGTCTGAATACTGTCACTAATACATTGTATAACACTTAAAAAAGTATTAACAATAACCAACTTTTTTGAGTCCTTGCAATTGATCACTTTCTTTTTATTAGTCTCCGATTTTCAGCTTTAACTTTTGAATTATCCCAGGTACTGATCATCACAGATTAATGGGATCCAACTTATGTAGTTTTCATATTTGACAAGCTGAATAAGTGATAAAGGACACTGAAATACTTTTATAATCTCATCTTATATTAGGTTATGTTATTATTGAGTACTGGAATATGTTCTTGTTACTGATTTTTTTTTTGTTTTGTTTTTTGTCTTAACATTTTCTGTCATTTAAACCTATTAGACTGTATCATTGAATTCTACCCAGGGGTGAATTTAAATTTGACAGAACTAGATTTCAATAATTTAACAGTATATGAATAATAAAATAAGATTACATTTTCTCTATTATATTACCAAACAGTGGCTGTGAGAATCTTGAATATTTTTTTGAAATTTATAATTTTTTATATTGAAAGGTTGAAATCATAATCATCGTATTTATGACCAGTAATACTAAATTGCATGTCCAACATTTACATGTTGCTGCTGACATATACTTAGCCTGAACATATTTACATCAGTAACATCATTACCAATCTTTTCACATTACATCACTGCCAGGCAACCTACAATAAAGCATTTTGGCAAGCAACAAAATCAAATATATAATACAAATAGTGTTCCAATAACATGGATTTCTTTAATCAAAACATTTATCATTTTGAACTGTTTTATTCCTGTCCATTGATAACTTCTCCATCCTCAGTTCTCATTCTTTGGTGGGAAGGTAAAGGTCACCAATGTCAATGACTCAACATTCTAAACCTTCACCTCTTGACAACAGTTCTTAATCATTTCATAGTTCTATTTCAATCATAGGTACGTGAGGAAAGGACCCCCTTTGGTACCCCTAATTGTCCCTCCCCCTTTCCGTGGACAGATGGAAATAAAAAAAATACACAACCATTCAGGACTTCATATGTACCAATTTAACATAAATACACAAATATCTGCTGTTTCAATCAGGAGAGCTAAGCGAGCGAAGCGAGCCCGCTCGCTTCGCTCGCTGAGCTCTCCTGATTGAAACAGCAGATATTTGTGTATTTATGTTAAATTGGTACATATGAAGTCCTGAATAGTTGTGTATTTTTTTATTTCCATCTGTCCACGGAAAGGGGGAGGGACAATGAGGGGTACCAAAGGGGATCCTTTCCTCACGTACCTATGATTTCAATAAATAAATATAACACTCTGAAATACAAAGGTATTCATTAACGCGTCGCGACGCGATAAATACGAGCTAAATTTGAGACCTTCGAGTGCAGCTGTTTTCTTGAGAACCGACCTGTCAATCAACAAGCTTGAATCTCCCATCCATGGAATCAGGTGTTCTCCTTTATCGATTGATGAGGCTTTGATATCATCTCTGAATAATTTACAAGCATATCCAAACACTGAGAGTTCTTCTGGTTCTCTAGAATCGTGATGTTCAGTTTCTGCTGGAATGTCCCATAAGAGAGCCGCCATCTTCGACGTTTTCCACATGAAAAGGAATATACCATGACCTACTTCAATCATAATTAGGTGGGATAATAATGTATTATGTATCATTATTATTACTAGACACACTTTTACTAACTCTTTTTAATTTTCTCAATATTATAATTTAATATGTAAGAAAAGTTAAATCTATCTCTTTCTTTAATAAATTTTTTCCTTGTTTAAAAAATATTTTTTTAATCCTGCGACCCCTACTACTCAAAATGAGATATGCCCAATCTATTTCCTTTCAGGGCAACACAATTTGCAGAATGGAACCTGAAGTGAAAGTAACAGAGGTGATCAGAAACATTTTAAAAGATGTCATCAACAAAGAGGGAGAACAAAGTGCAGCAGAGTTTGAAGAAATAAAGAAATGTGTCACAGGAAACAATAGTTCAATACCATTTAGGTTGATCAATTATGCTTATAAAAATAGGAGTCAAGGTAGAGTTGTCACCTGTCATTAGCCCATGAATCATCCTCACAGCCTGACACAGGCACTTGTATCGGAAAAATTCTAATATGACATCCTTTAATCCCCTTGTGTCCATAACCATAGTAAAATCCGCATATATTCATGGGTATTGTCATGACAAGCAATGGTACTTTTGATAACGTCATAGGCCGCTTGAGGACAGTTTTTGCAGCGTCATAGAAGAAAACATCATACTTTTCAGGGTAAAATGGCTGTTTTACCTGTTAATACAAAGACAACTTCATCTCTTCTGCACCCTGTAAATGTCATATTAGAATCGAAATAATTCACAGGAGTGTGAATATATGTTGATTTTACCACGGGTTTGTCCTATATGCCTGTATATTTTACCCCTGGTATTCGCTCGGGGTAAAATATTTGCCATAAAGGGCTAACCCGTGATAAAATCGTGAATTATTTCTGAAATATATGCATCAGCATACTCCCATTAAAGAGACATTTTGGTGCCTGATTATTGTTTAAAAGTTTGAAACGAACCCAGGTCAACTTGCCCCTCTGTCAACTAGCCCCCTCCAACACATCCAAATTCCAGCACACTCGCCCTTTTCATTAGCTCAAACAGCTTCTGTTCTTCTCATCACATCAATTTTTTTTATGATTCTTCCGATAAACATGATAAAGAGTTTGAAGGAATACATAATCGTGATAATGTTGCAGAATAACTTTTCCATTGGATCTAATATTAGGCCATATCAAATTAATTAATAGATTCTCATCCCCACCCGCCTCATTTTTTATAAGGAGAAGTAGAAGCTTAACAAGATTAAGAGTTTCATCTCATCATTTGCAAATTGAAACAGGTAGATAAAAGGGTATCCCTCCTCAACTAAGATTATGTCAGCACTGTAACTCGGGTGACGTAGAAGATGGGCTTCATTTTTTGATCCACTGCACCAAATATACGAATGAAAGACAACTTTTGTATGACACTATATTACAGTCTTGTCCAAATTTCATTAATTTGAATTCTCGGGAAAGATTGGTATGGATGATGTCTTGTGAAAATACAGATGTATTAAAAGAACTATGTAAATTTCTTCATGTACACTGTAAGGCACGGACCATTTGATTTTCAGGGAGGGGGGGGCCTGGTATTTTTTAGAAAAAAATTTCTGGCCCTGATTTTTGCCAAAAAAAATTCTCTGGCCAGCATCTGGGTTGAAAAAAATAATCTTGCCCTGATCCTGTCCATCATGTTCATTAGAAAAAAAAGCCCGGCTCAACAAAATTTTCTGGCATTGTGTATATGGGAAAAAAATACTCTGGCCTGCGAAGCAGGCGAAAAAAATTTCCCGGCCCTGGTGAAAATCCCAGGCCCCCCTGAAAATCAAATGGTCCGTGCCTAAATGATTTTGAAAAAAGGCAAAGATTGATTATACTCGATGCACTTGTTTATCTGCTTTAGACACGAGGTGGAATGCTGATTTATAAGATTCAGCATATCCTTAAGCACCGTCCCTTGGTGTCTCCTGCAGATAAATGACCCCTTTTAAGATAATTTATTTTTCATATAGAAACTCTAATTGTTTATGGTCTTGTTTATCTACATTTGACAGGAGGAGAAATGCAATAGATTGCATCTCCTAGAGCACTGTCCCTTGGTCTCTTGTAGCTACACAACCCAATGACAGTTATTGTAATTTGGTCTGCGGTGTTTAATAGATATTTATTTTTATGTAAAGTACTTTAAGTATCGGTATATACGTATAATCCCAGAAAGGCTGTCTTGAGTTACCCCAGTTCCAGTGCTGTTCCGGGTCAATATACATTTTTTGATAGATGATGGTAAATATAACATAGCTAATTGTTGTTATAATGCACATTAATTTTTTCATCTGTTCTATTTTGCTCAAACTATTCTGTATGTTTGTATGTATGTATATTTTTAATCATGTGTGTTTTATGTCATTGCCCCCTGTGGGTCCATAATTGGTACAATAAAATATTTGATTTGATTTTGATTTATAAGCTTAATTTTTATTTTTTATTTTATTTTTTTTATACGACCGCAAAAATTTTTGCAGTCGTATATTGGTATGGTGCTGTCGTCGTCGTCGTTGTCGTTGTCGTTGTCCTTGTCGTTGTCGTCGTCGTCGTCTGTAGACACTTTAGTTTTTGGTCAATAACTTTAGTTCCAGTTGATCTATCCTTATGAAATTTTAACATAATGTTCTTTGGTACAAAAGGAAGGCTTGGCTTAGTTTTGGTCATTGTGGCCCCACCCGTTTTTAAAAAAGGGGCCAAAAAGGGTTAAATTGGGTGTTTTCACATGTTTGTCTGTAGAATCTTTATTATTAATCGGATTTTGATGGG
>MJUU01064455.1:22782-34817 GCA_002080025.1 Modiolus philippinarum | reverse complement strand
GACGGACGGACGGACGGACGGACGGACAGACAGACAGACGGACGGACGGACGGACGGACGGACAGACGGAGGGTATTACAATATCCCCGAACTTTCTTCGAAAGTGCGGGGATAATAATGGCCATTCTTATGTAATATCAACATCATACATCAATAAAACTTACCCCTACCCCAACAAATTTACTGTAAAATTGTCAATTTTTTGTCTATGTAAGCACAAAATTAACCAGAAAACGCAAAATGTGTGTTGTATATGACAATGTTCCATAAATTATACCATGATTTTGTATTTTAACAGCCATTTGTTGACTGAAATTCAGTATTTTGGCTAAAATTGATGAAAAACGGGAATTTTCAACATTTCAGATTTACCCAAATTTCACTGTTAAATCGTTATATATGCCAAATCTGAAGGATTTATCTGCATATATGCCAATTAATTGTTCTAAGCAATACATTAGATGTCTGAAAACATTGTTAAGAAAAACAAGAAATGTTTGATGTGACTCAAAATACCGAAAATCTTACCCCTACCCCAACAAATTTTCTTTCAAATTGTCAATTTTTGGTCTATGTTTGCAACAAATTAACTCAAACACGCTCAAAGTGTGTTGAATATGACAATGTTGCATAAATTACATCCTGATTTGGTAATTTAACAGCCATTTGTTGACTTAAACTTAACATTGTGCCCGAAATTGATGAAAAATGGGATTTTTCAATATTTCAGATTTGGCCAAAGTTCACTGTTAACCCGTTATATATGGCAAATCTGGATGATATATCTGCAGATATGCCAATTAATTGTTCTTAGCAATACATGAGTTGTCTAAAAACAGTGTTTAGAATATCAAGGGGTGTTTAATGTGACTCTGAATACAGAGAATCTTACCCCTACCTCAACAAAATTTCCCTTAAACTGTCAATTTTTCTGTCTAAGTTTGCATAAAAATAGCTACATCATGCACAGTGTGTGTTATATATGACAATGTTGCATGAATTACATCATGATTCGGTATTTTAATAGCCATTTGTTGACTTAAACTCAATATTTGGCCCAAACTGATGAAAAATGGGAATTTTCAACATTTCAGATTTCTCCGAAGTTCATTGTTAAATCGTATTATATGTCAAATCTGGAGGATTCATCTGCAACTATGCCGTTTAATTGTTCTTAGCGATACATTAGTTGTCTTAAAACACTGCTTAGAAAAATTTCTATCATGATTTTTCATTTTAAGTCCCACTTGTCAGCTTTAACTCAATATTTTGTACAGAACTGATGAAAAATGGGAATTTTCAGCATTTTAGATTTGTCCAAAATTCAGTTTTAAATAGTTATATGTGGCAAATCTGGAAGATTTATATGCAGATATGCCAATTAATTGTTCCAACCGATATTTAATTGTTCTTAGCGATACATTAGTTGTCTTAAAACACTGCTTAGAAAAATTTCTATCAAGATTTTTCATTTTAAGTCCCACTTGTCAGCTTTAACTCAATATTTTGTACAGAACTGATGAAAAATGGGAATTTTCAGCATTTCAGATTTGTCCAAAATTCACTCTAAATAGTTATATGTGGCAAATCTGGAAGATTAATATGCAGATATGCCAATTCATTGTTCCAACCGATATAAAAGCTATATAAAAACAATGTTTAGAAGAACAAGGAGTGTTCAATGTGACTCTAAATACCGAAAATTTTACCCCTACCCCAGGAAAATGATGCTTAAAAATCCCCAGAATATGTATGTCTGTACATTTATATGAACAAAACATACTAATGTTTTACTTTCTTTAAAAAAATGCATTTTATATATCGCAATATGCAATTTTAATGCCAAAATATGGGTAAAATTGTATATTTTGGGCGCTTTTCGTGAAAAATGGGATTTTTCAGCATTTCGGAATTTTACAAAATTCAAATATGAAAAAGAAAGGAAATGGGGTAAATGTCAAGGAGACAACATCCCATATCCAGGTTAAAACGACCCAAAACAAAACATCTAGGGGTCACCATATGGTCTTCAACACAGTGAGGAACCTCACACCATATAGTAAGCCCTAAATGGACCGAAAGGTAAAAAAGTGAATAAATCAATGGAAACAAACCACACCCAATAAGTTTAATTGTTGTATAACTGCCCATAAACCACACACATGATCTTATTTGTGATATATGGGAGTCTCTACATGTATGTGTTTGATATGTTATTGGACCTTTATACAATGTTTAAGCTTTTCAAGCTGAATAAAATGAAATAAATTGTGTTGAATATTTGTGGTAAGGGGTTACATGTTTGTAATTTATGAGACTGTAGTTATTCTCAAAATGCTTAATAACATATTTTCTTACGGCTTAGATATAATGAAAGGATATCTAATCAACATTTTCAAGTTATATATCAATTTCATGAAGCATTTGCCTCTCAAAGTCAAAACAGCAGAAATTCTGAAAAGTGGAAAATTCCGATTTTGCATACAATTTCGAGCAGAAGAGTCAAAAAGAGACATCTTAAAAAGTTTAAATCTACTTAAATGATCTTCTGCATGTCAGCTTTAGTGAAATACACACTAGAATTCCAAAAAAACATTATTCTTTAATCATTTAGAGCCTAAATCTTTCATATTTTCCCTTAATTTTTAGGGGGAGGGGTGCTAATTTTGACATTTCTGAACCTATATAAGACGTCTGAAACTAAAATGTTTGCACATGATTTGTTGCTAACATATCATAAATCATTATTACATTGGCAATTA
The DNA here is from genome assembly GCA_002080025.1 of Modiolus philippinarum. Classification (NCBI taxonomy): domain Eukaryota; kingdom Metazoa; phylum Mollusca; class Bivalvia; order Mytilida; family Modiolidae; genus Modiolus; species Modiolus philippinarum. The sequence goes on along the minus strand of MJUU01064455.1, from coordinate 32,055 downwards.
TTAAATATATATTCAGATTTTTACGACCAAAAAGTGAAAAAGTGGAAATTGTGAAAAAATCTAAAATTCCGAAAATTCCAATTTTTCAAAAATTTTATACCAAAAATCAAAATTTTGTGGACATTAATGGTTTTATTTTCCAACATTGTATCACAACAGATAAGTTAGGCATAAAAACTAGATCAAATGACAAGGGTTGTTTATCTGAAAGGAATTGACAGCCTAAAATTGTCATTTTCGCTATTTTTTTACAGGGGGAGGGGTACATCTTTTGTATCCCCAGATCATAAAAATGGCGTAAAGTGCCCAAACTTGAGTTCATTGTAAAGGATATTAAAATAGCTTTAATTTGGTACCAAATGTCACTACATATTACTTATCATTAAATAATTATGGAGCTTAAAAGATGAAACTTAGGTTAAAACGAAAATACAAAAATTTTTCGCGGTGTACTATAAAAATGGCCCTATACTGTCTATGCGTACAGGTTATGTTCGTGTTAACATGTTTTATTTTGAAGATGGGATACAGGAGGACTGAAAATAACCGGTCTAGATGGGAAGTGGGGGGGGGGTGCACGGAAAGTGATTTCAGCCCATGGCCTAAATTGATCAATGAAAAACTCTCTTAAACAATTTGTTTCCGTTTTTTAATTTAATTTTCTTGATTCCCCTTTATGTAACCATACATGTAAGTAATAGGGGGTAACGATTCACCGAAGTTTCGATGAACCGCGATTTTTTTGTTCGGTTCGATTTTCGGTTCTTTAAACCAGTATTTCAATTCGGTTTCGATCCGGAATGTTCAGTATGTTACAAACGAAAGCTAACAACTCAACCGCAGACAAAATGACCTGTGATTGCAGCGTAGTCAATGCAAATAACATTTTTCCACTATAAACGTGCCTATGTAGGTAACCTCTAACTATATACGTCAAAATATTCACGAGAAGTTGGCAACATAAGCCGAAAATCTTCGTTTTGTAGGAGGAAACAACTCTAATGTAAACTTCCGGTTTTAGCGGTATGACTAATTACCACTAAAGAACAGTAACGAGCAAAACCAACTACGGGCGTGTAAAAAGATCCGAATTGCCGACCGTTGTTTTTTAGTTTGCGTCAAATAATGAACGTTCACAGCTTATATATCTCAGGCAGCTTTTGACCAGAGAGGATTATTTACAATTACTTAGATTTTCTTACACTTCAAGTTTGAGTTGGCTAAAAATCACTAAATAATAAAGATCTGAGATTAGTTTTAAGTATCAGAACTATAGTTTTTGGAGCAAACAAATCACTGGAATACTTCTTACAATAGAAGAACACTGAAAAATGCTAAATCAACTGGTACAATTTACATTTAAAGTAGTTAACATTAATTATATACACATCATAGAATAAATATTGTCATTTTCCTAGCTGTCACTGATAAAAATGACGCAAGAATGAACCGAATCGAAATGCATAGAACCGTAGCCCTTGTATCGTAATACGTATCGAACCGTGAGGTAGGTGTATCGTTACACCCCTAGTAAGTAACAGAAATATATTTGTGCATGCTAGTATACTGAGATGTAAATGGAAATAATAAAGTTATGTGATACACTAGGATGTGCATCTTTTTAGCAGGAATAACCCCTAATATTCATAAAGTGGGTCTCAACTTGACAAACGTGTAGGTAAATCCCTGAGTCATCAGGCAAAATCAAGGACTTGAAAAGTGATTGGTGTCATGGTTGTTGCTTCTTATGACTATTAGAAGGAATGCAGCATTAACATGATAAACATGATAAAGGACAAACTAACAGCCAAGGCTATAATAGCTAGAAAAGTCACAATCAGACTAATGTGATCATGTGAGATGATTTGTCTTACTGTGGGCTATTATTTGATGTTAGATAGCTGAGAAATAAAAAAAAATGTGTCCATGGGACACAGATTGCTCTGCAATACAGATATATCCGCAAACATGAAGTACATTGTACGTAGATGAGTGACAGAATTGAAAAGAGGAAGACACAGTACAATTCATCACATCAAAGCTTCAGACCAAATATGGAATCCTTCCTGAATACCATACATACGGACATACAAGGGTAAAACATAATGCCTCCGTTGCCTAACAGCTGGGGCATAAAAAGTGCACAAAAAGCCCATCCAAACTTACTGTTTGCAAAACAGTAAAAAAATCTAGAAACCTACAGCAACATGGATGGATTCTACTTCAGTTTGTTTTCATTATATATATATATATCCATTCTGTGATTGGCCTAATTTTATATTCGAAGAACCAATATATATAGGATAGATATTTTGTGGCATTAGCGTGCATAACAACAGTAATGCTTGAGTAAGGATTAAGGTTGTGGTTTATTGTCATATACTCAATCAGTGCGTACTATCTATTCAAGATATTTGTTTTTGGGTACAGATCACAATGTCATGGCATAGGAAATAGTTCGGTATTTGGTTACTTTTTATCAGTTTAACTAACCCTAAATCAATTATCTGAAAACACATAATTTAAGAGTTGTATTTTTACTAATGATTTGAAGCGATTTGTTAATGTTTTGATAGTTACTACTACAAATATTCATACACCACTGTTTCCTCAGTATCAGGCGGACATATTATATTGATTGTCTATTGATTGTTAACAAGTTATAAATAGCATAAACAATGTGTATTTTTAGACTTTTTATAATTTTGTGATCTATGTCTAGCTACGATAGTATATTTGTGAATCAGTTACTTAAAGCAACATTGTTTGAGCGGAAATATTTCATTATATATCAATTATTTTAGAAATAAAAGATATGACCATGTCTTTCGGTATAGCATTAGTTCACGCTAAGATATGAAAAAAAGTCATTAATAGTAATTAGAATTTTGAAAAAAAAAACAAAAAAGAAGAAAAAAACAAAAACAAAAAAAAAACAGCAAAACAAAACTGAAATAGAAAGGACCAATATGCTCGTAAATATCTGTCCAATTAATGTTTGCATTAGAAGATGTTGACAGGCATAAAATTCAATTAAAAAAAAATAACTGTATTATCTAGTACAGGTGCAATTTCCCCCCCCCCTTTTTTCCTTCCCGGTTAATGCTAAGAAACAGTAAGGGCTAATGAGTTGCTAATGGTGATTCCGGAAGAATGCAAAGAAACGAACCCTATAAAAGTGAAAAAAATCATAAATGTATATGCATCTTTTTCGTTAATGTTTTGTTTATTGTTTTGCTTGAAAATGGCCCTTTTCAAAATTATACAGGTATGTGAACAATCAAGTATCCTTGGATATGGGTTTACCCATATCTTTTCTTGTTATCATGGTTAGATGGTTATAGTTGTTAATCATGAGTTAATATGGTTGGGTTATTTTCCTAATATTAGTGTTAGGTTAAAAAAGGGTTATCTTTACTAGGACAGGAACCCTTAAAGTAAAACTAGAGCTGTCGCCAAATGGCAGCAATTTATGCCCCCACTCATTGATAAACCCTGAATCAACAATCAATATGGCAAGTTAAAATTTATGTGTTTGTTATAGCTACATTTTTGTATTCAAAATTTTGGGTAGCAACGATATTACTCCATGCATATCTTCAGGTAACACACTAAAACTGTGCAACATTTCATCAAAAGCCAAGCTGCCATTTAAGAGGATATCCAGTGACAAGGTACATGTACATGGCAGACAGACAACCGACAGGTCTATTGCTATTACCCCCATAATTCGTTTGTGGGGGTATTATTGGGCCCAGTGGTTGATCAAACTATACATCTGTATTTTCACCATAAAATTATCCACCAAGTCCAAGACCTCCAGCTTCAGACCAAACAAGTTACAAGGGAATACACAGGTACATGTACATGTATACAAGTGCCCTAGAAAGTGTTACACACCGTGTCCTTTGGCTACATTTAGCTATCGATTTAGAACAACTTTATCATGACCTTTCGATAATAGGGGGCGTAGCCCCCCATAAATACTAAGAAATGTCAAAATTTAATCATCATATTCTGTATACCGTGTTTCTATTTTTCTTTCAACTTCCGTTATGCAGTGTAGGATTAAGCGCGCGTAGCGCTCAACGGAAGGAAGTTGAATCTTCATGGAGCTAATGTAGCAAAATTTAACATAAATGGAGAATTACGAAATTGTATTTGATACATCTGTAATAAACAGAGTTATAAAATTTTGAAAACAAAGTAATAAAAAGGATTTTTCGTTCTCTCTTTCAAAAGTAACCGATTTCATCGGAAAGGCGCTCGGGCAACGAGATCTCGTTTTCCACAGCAACCATACTGAGTAATTTCAGCATTATAGACGGCGCAATGTTCACATGTTTACGTGTTCACGCGAACTGTGGTACTTTTATTCCTAGATAATTCAATATTGATGAGCAAATTGGGTAAGTTTTTTTGCAGGAAATAACAAAGATAGATCTGAAAATAACGTTTTTCACGTTTTCATCACTTCGGATTTCAGATGACAAAATCTCAAGAAATTCCCTCATTCAGGAACTGAAGGCAATATATCCTTATCCTTATCAATTAGTGCATTGGTAAATGACCTACCAATGCTCAAATGTATTTCCCCAAGTAAAATTTACCTGTGGCACGGATCATTTGATTTTCAGGGGGGGGGGGGGGTATTTTTCTAGAAAATATTTCTGGCCCCCATTTTTCCCCAAAAAATTATCTGACCTGCATTTGGGTTGAAAAAAATAATCTGGCCCTGATCCGGTCCAATAGAAAAAAAGCATGACTCAACAAAATTTTTAGCATAGTAGGAAAGAAATAATCTGGCAAAGCAGAGCAGGCGAAAACAATTCCAGGCTCGGGTAAAAATACCAGGCCCCGGAAAATCAAATGGTCTGTGCCTAAAATGGAATTTGTTTAAATAAAATCCACAGAATAATTCTTGGAATAGTGATTACTTTATTGATACAATTTAAATAGGAATTAAAATAATTCACGTTATACTAATATACCGTCTAGTAACCTGTTTTGACGCGGACCAGAAATGACACATCAAATTTCATTTGTGACGTAAATTTTTGTTATGTTAGTTATGACGTCATTTTGATTTTATTTCCATTGATATCTTACTGCTAGTTAAATGATCTCTAAAGTCCGCCTAAACAGCAGATATATGACTTTAATAAATTTCATACAAAAATACGGTTTTCTTAACACCAAGAAGGAAAAAAAATAAATCCATAAAACATTCAGTAAATATATTTGAGCGTAAACAGGCAAACCAAATTGACTCCGATGCTCTCGTTGATACATGTATGTTTTCGGAATTCAAAAACCTTTCATCGAAACTCGTCAAGTATGTGAGAAAATTTTAATATAGAAGTTGAGTCTTATATATTTTTTTCAAGAAACATGCAAGTTTCTGCGTCTTTTTTTTTTCTTTATGCGTAAAGTGGTAAAAGATATTTGCATTTGAACAATTGTTTTATTTTTCTGAACAGTACCAGCACGAATCGCATCAAAGCAATGAAAACATAATTTTTCTTGAAGACTCCAACCCCAAGTTGAGATGTTCGATCTGACTGATTACCTACTATCAATAAATCAATATTTGGTTAAGTTGGGGGAAAATGGCACTATGATTGATAGTTTTCAAACAGAAAAAGCTTTACCACGATCTAAAATATTTGTATTCAATTATAGCCGTTGATTATCAGATTTTAGGAGGATCTATATAGTTTATTAAATTTGTAAGTGATAATAAGTTTTTACGGGGTTTCCAAAGTGTGTCATTGAGGTCCCTTTGGTGGGGGTGATCAGGATTTGGTATAATCCGTAAATAAAAAAACCCAAATGATTTTAAATTGACAAATGGTTTGATGACCAAACACCATCATACATTATTAATTATGGGCTCATGGATATGAATGATGCTTCATCATACACTTCTGATATTTTGGACACTTTTTCAGCTGTCTCACATTCCAAGAACAGAAAAAAATCTTAATCATGCAGAAATTTGAAAGTGCCGATAAAATCTATAAACTCGACTTTAGTTTTGGATGATTCTGCATCAATGACACAAAGACATTCAAAAATGTGACACAATTAATGCATACACATCAGACAGTTGTTACACATCTACCTGTTATGTTAGTACGTGTAGACGAATTTACCGGTATTCGACGTCCGGATTTTGGTCTTGTCCATTGTAAAATTGTATTTGGCGTCTTGATGTTTCCAGTGGTTGTCTAAGCCTATTCCAAATTCCTTGTTGCAGATACTACATGTTCTGTCAGACTATTTAAAACATCATTATCAACTACCCTATTTGTGATGGAGTACTTGTGGACGTTTAACTTACATGTTTTTTTTTAAATTATTATAACTTTTTTGAGTGACCTCTTGTGCTTGACCTTATTCAATTCGAACTTGAGATTCCACGTGTTGCCTGATTGTCATAAATCTAGGTTAATATTTTGAAAACCTCAATTATGTCCCCTCCAGCACTGCTATATGTTTGTGTTAGCACTTTAAGATTTCAGAATCCCTAGCCTTTGTTTGTACAAAATGTATTTCATATTTTTAAGTGACGGGATTTGTTTGGTAGCTCGCTTTTGTACATTTTCTATTTTTAAATATCCCAATATCCCAAGACTGCTGCAGCATTCTAAAGGTGTTGTCTCACAAGGGCTTGAAAAAAGGTCGCTAACTATATGATCCGCAACTATAAAAAAAAATCAGCACAAGGACCATAAGAGCTACGGTTCCGCAGCTTATAGTATGTGGTTGAGTTTAAGCAATGAGACATATCATTTATGTAAATATCAAATTATGGGTTTGGACTTAGAGAATTTTTTTAATGTTAAAATATGGATAACAGGAAACACCTACAAAGGCTGAAATTTATAATTACATGCCACAATTTGTCAAGGAACTACACAGGAAAACCACTTATAAGACAAACGTAGACAACGATAGGAAGTCGGAACAGCCGGACTTGGTACCAGCACTAGCAAAAGACAGAGGTAGGGTTAAACGGTTTATGGGTACTATCTGTCCCGTTTCCCTATAGTATAAAAACATACAAATTAAACATTTAAAAAAAAAAGCATTAGTTTTCCAGCCGCACCTCTTTTTCTAAACCATTGCAGGTATTGATTTAACATTTCGTGTGAGTATACCTCTTCGAATTTACAGATGAATTTCGTCTTGCGAACTTGGTTCTAATCCACTTATTTTGACATGGTTATGGACCTTCCAAGAATCAGAAAATATGTTTTTACTTTTTTGCTGTTGTAATAAGCAAAGCCTTCTTATAAAGGTTTCATCATTGTTGTATATTACTGCTACGCCCGGATCAATTAACTTGTATGCCAACAATCCTTGAACACAAGGATTGTCAACAATCCTTGGATAAAAATTTTATCCAAGGATTGTTGATTTTTTTTTAAAATTTTGTAGTTTTCAGTGACTGAAGATGTATTTGATGATTAATTATTCTCATCTTTGAAAAAGTGATTTGTGAGACAAAATCAATGTTTTATGCATATATTGATAAATGAATATACCAGAATGGATACCATTGTTTGTGATTGTTAGGGATTATGACAGCTTGGGTCTTGGTATGAAATTAATTATAATTTTTTTATGTGTGACAATTTAAAACGTGTTGTTTAAAGATCTATAAAAACCATCAGATGCATTCCAATGTACCTTGATGAGAGAATGTGGCAGGACTAATGGGGAAAAACTGCAGAAGGTGCAAACAACAACATATGCCAGCAGATAGCAGAACAATAACCTGTCTAAATCTTTTTAAGGATCAGTACTGCAGTAATACATAACAGCCCTTTTATGGACTACTAAACCATTACAAAAAATTTACGTGATGTTATCAGTTCTTAAATTTAAAATTTAATCTATGTACCATGTCATACATTTGTACATTGATGCATATGGTCATATTTTCCTATTCAAACCTACATTCAAAGCTGAATATTTCAACATACATTTTCATCCATACCTATCCGCTTTTCGACCTAAATATGGCTGTCAAACAACACTGCTGAGAATTATTGAAGATTGGAAAATTGCACTAGATCAAAATAAATATATTGGCTCAATTCTAATGGATCTTTCAAAAGCGTTCGATTGTCTACCACATGATTTACTTCTTCTGAAACTCAAAACTTATGGTGTCTGTGAATCTTCTCTCCTTCTTTTACAAAACTATCTAACAAACAGAAAACAATGTGTTCGAGTTGGCTCAAATCTCAGTGACTGGCAAAATATCTACAAAGGGGTACCCCAAGGCTCTATATTGGGACCAATTTTATTTAACATTTTCATAAATGACATATTTATGTTCACTACTGATAGCTCACTCTATAACTATGCAGATGACAATACACTATCCTATGCAAATACTGATATATAAACAAGGTTATTTATACACTCGAAAAAGATAGTTTGGCTTTAATTGAATGGTTCGGTACAAATCAAATGAAAGCAAACCCTGAAAAATTTCAAGCTTTGGCAATTGGCAAAAAAACAATGAATAAAAACATTACTTTTGATCTTGCTGGTAACAAAATAAAATGTGAACAAGAAGTGAAACTTTTAGGCGTTACAATTGACTTTGAACTTAATTTTAACACACACATTTCAAATATCTGCAAAAAAGCATCTAGACAGTTAAATGTTCTAAAACGACTCGGAAACTGCTTAAGTAAACTTGGAAAATTAACAATTTATCACTCGTTCATTATGTCAAATTTTAATTTTTGTTCATTATCATGGCACTTCTGTAGCGAGTCTAACACCAAAAAAATTGAAAAAATACAAGAAAGGGCCCTTAGATTTATTTATCAAGATTATAATATTTCATATGAAGATTTACTTATTAAGTCTAAAATGCCATCCCTTAAAGTGAGACGTCTTAGAACAATGGCAATAGAAGTTTTTAGAATTATAAATAATGAAAGCCCTGTGTACTTACAAGATTTAATTAATATAAAAAAATTAAAATATTCTTTCAGATATCAAAATTTAGCAGAAATTCCAACGGTTAGAACGACAAGGTATGGTTTAAAATCTTTTCGGTATTCTGCAGCAAAGCTTTGGAATGAGTTGCCAAACCACTTCAGAACAGAAACATCATTTACTCAATTTAAAAGTTTAATAAACTCTTGGAATGGCAACTCATGCCAATGTAATGCTTGTGCTTAATTTTCAATATTTATTTACTTATTATTTTATTTTCTGTATGCCAAAATTAATTTTTAGTTGCTG
>MJUU01064455.1:0-20680 GCA_002080025.1 Modiolus philippinarum | reverse complement strand
TTTTTGAAATTTTGAAATGTTGAAGACCCTTTCAGAGCGTAGGCTAAATGAGAAATATATATTATTAATTCTTCCGGTCTCATTGATTTGTTGCATATTTCTTTAAAAAAAACTGTCTTATATACTGATCCTCATTCCACCCTGTCGATATTTTCTTAAATTACTGTCTTATATACTGATCCTCATTCTACCCTGTCGATATTTTCTTAAATTACAGTCTTATACTGATCCTCATTCTACCCCGTCGATATTTCATAAAATACTGTCTTATATACTGATTCTCAAACTATACCCCGTCGAAATTTTCTCAAATTACTGTCTTATATGCTGATCCTCATTCTACCCCGTCGACATTTTCTACTGTCTTATATACTGATCCCCATTCTACCCCGTCGAAATTTTCTTGAATTACTGTCTTATATACTGATCCTCATTCTACCCCGTCGAAATTTTCTTAACTGATTACTGTCTTATATACTGATTCTCATTCTGATCCGTATATATTTTCTTAAAATACTGTCTTATATACTAATCCTCATTCAACCCCGTCGAAATTTTCTTAAAATACTGTCATATATACTGATCCTCATTCTGCCCCGTCGAAATTTTTATTAAATTACTGTCTTATATGCTGATCCTCATTCTACCCCGTCGAAATTTTTATTAAATTACTGTCTTATATACTGATCCTCATTCTACCCCGTCGATATTTTCTTGAAATATTTACCAATAAAAAAACTTTCTTTTATTCTCTATTGACTTTCACCCATAATAAACGGTAGGATCATTCTGCCCCGTACGGAACAGAATCACGATATAGCCTTTAGAACATAATCACTCCTCCTCGACCAATGAAACATCTTCATTTGGAGCTTTAATTCTCATAAACCACACTTTTCTATGTGATTATAGAAGCCTGTAGGACATTGTAGACCATCTGACAGAAAAGAGAGTTATGCCTGGGGCTATGCTTATAACTGTTAGTAATGACAACTTAATATCATCACAATCTGAAGTTGGACTAGAATAATAGTGATAATAATAATAACAGGTTTATTTTTATAATAATATAAATATATTTACTTTGGATGATCATTTTTAGCATCCATTTTGCTAAAAATACACTTCAAATTTCACAAATGAAATACATTGATTTTTAAACAAGAGAAGTTCCTTTAAAAAATTTCTTTTCTTTCCTAATAATTTTTCATTTAATTCTCAATGGTGCATAATACAAACTTTACAAGTATATGGTTATACAAGCATTAATGCTTGGGGCAACTTGTGAAGTGACATGTAAAGAATTTCTGTCTCATAAGTTCAATTGTTCGTACTTGATGATTGAATTTAATCAAGTCATAATTGATTTTGTAAATATCCTATAAAAAGTCTTGGAGGAGTGATTATATTTTGAATTGGTCAAACGATGATTTGCCATGTTTTATGTACTATAAACCCCTCGGCTTCTCCTCGGGCTTTATAGTCCATAAAACATGGCAAATCATTGTTTAACTATACTTAAATTGTGTCCTACCATACCATTTTTACTTTGTTCTCAAATTTTAACTCGCTCGTAAACAATATTAATAAGCATCACTGACCTTTTGTTGAACTTTCGAATTGTCCTTCGGCAGTACCTGTTGTCAATATGTTTTTTTTATACTTTTTTGGAGTTCACACTGTAATGTTTTAGTTTTGAGTGTTGTATTTGTGTTGTTCTTGTGTTTTGTGGGTGTGTAGTGTCTTTGAAGTAGTCCTCTAGCTGTCTTAATTTGGTGTTCTGGTTTTTTGCCTCGTCTCTGGACTTTGATTTAATCAGTTTTAATATGCAATCTTGTGCTTTGCTCTGTATTCTACTGCCGTTGTTTTTCAAGCTCTTGTTCCAGGTTACTTTAGTATGTATCCTACACCTAAGATGCATATTCCAGCTATGGCCTTATGGCTTATAATGCTGCGGTATGCGCTGTCCTTTATGGATAGTTTGTATCGTCCCAGAAACCATCAACTTATTGAAATACTTCAAATTTGTATAGTTATACCAACAAAAATGGAATACATATATACATTCCTGTATCATCTTTGCAATATACAGTATTTTGTATTTAGTTTAATCGAAAAAAACATTTAAGCATGCGGTTATGGCACGCCAAAAGCAACAAAAATGAGATAATATAGCATATTATCTGATTTTGTGGTTTTGGCGCATATTACCAGACATAAATTATCTGGTTACCTTATTACCTCCAGATAAGTACATATAAACATTTTACTCATGGGTCTTTTTGAAATTATTTGGTAATAATTTCTTTTTTTTTTCTGCAGATAAAATAGAATTGCATGGTAATGTTGTTTTATCAGCGTTTTTTCTGGTTTTGGTGTGCAATTATGTGTGCAATTATGTGTGTTATCTGTTTTATCTAACAATCAACCAGACGTAATATCTGCAGCTAGGTTATTTTCCAACCAATCAGACATAATGGATAAATTTCAATAATTTGTCATATTCAATCTTTATTAGATGAAATTCTCTTTTCTGAAAAACTATGAAACATTATGTAACAGATTTTTTGTTTCTTTTTCTTTTTTTCTCTCGCTTTTTTGTTTACATTAATTCATTTGCCATTTTTAAGGAATTTTGATTTATGTGTGCAATAATAAAGTTAGAATAAAGTTATGTCTATTCTATAAATATAGAATATTACATAGGTAAATCCGTATTACATGCTGTATCAACCCGAGACGTCAATATCATCCCGAAGGCTTGCCTGAGGGATGATATTTGTCGAGGGTTGATACAGCATGTAATACGGATTTAGCCATGTCATATGCTGTTTATCATATATTTGAAAAAGAACAAAGGTCTTAGTGGTTTTCTAAATAAAATAACACGTGACCTTTGATACAGATTTTTTAGGTGTGTAATAAAGGGTAGCAGCCGTGACTGATATCGATATCATCACGGGGTGAAGATACAGGACGAAACATGACGTCTGTATTACACATGCAGGATTCTTGTATTTATAACAACAAATTACAATATAACAAAAATTTCATCTGTAATATATATATCACCTGTCTCGACATACTCCGAGTCACTTTGGACACGAATGTATATTCTATGAAATATACATGTAAGTGTGGCACCCGCTAAATCTATTGAATTCAACAAGAATAATGTATCGTATCAACTAAAACTTTTTAAAAGTATATTTTCTTTTAAATCCTGTCGTATGGAGACTTTCGAATGTTATCTGAATACGGAATTTACATGAAACAAAATACATGTACTATATATTTTCAAAAACAGGAAAAAATTACAAACGGTTATACTGTTGATGGTTATGTTTTTAATTGAAGAAATAATTTGCATTCTCTGTCATTAAGAATATTTTTCAAAATAAATAGAAGTACGAGTTGATAGTCATTTTTTCTAAAAAAAAAAACAAAAAAAAAAGACACACACACAAGCATGTCACTTTGCCATCTATCATAAGATAGTTCATTACCTGTTAACTGATAAGTAAGATAACACCCTATTATAAGATAAGAATGTATAATTTCTGTAATTCATAGAGACCTACGTTTAAATTTTTCCTTTATTTAATTATCGGGAGGTAATCATATTATATTATCTGCGCCAAAACCACTAAAATTCAAATAATATAACGTTACCTGACATAAGTCTATATTATCTCATTTTTGTGATTATGCGGCATATCTCGAAACTTCCTACTAGGTGTGTGTTGTTACAGAAGTGGCCAAGTTAAAATATCTCAGTTTTGAACATCCTAACAAAGAGACCATACTGATGGAATAAATAATGTCTATAGCAATGAACCCGCTGAACCACTGCCAAAACAATATAAAATGAGAAACATCACACAAGATAAAACTAGAGGCTCAGAAACTAAGCTTGTATCGCTCACCTGACGAAATGCTTCTATGCCATGATTGTCCGAAACGATGTTTATTACCAATTGGGTCTAAAGTTTAGCTATGTTCTCCATTAGCACTGGGTTTTTTTCTGATCCTAATGAAATGAGTAATTTCTCAAAGGACCTTCTATACATTTAGTTAAATTTGCTTGAATAGTTTCAGAGATAATCAAAAGGATGGTCTTCTCATACCAGGCGGGGCTCCAATGTTAAAACTATGTTCTGCACTAGCTGTCTTCTATACATTTAGTAAATTTGCTTGAATATTTTCAGAGAAGATGATCAAAAGGATGGTTTTCTCATACCAGGCGGGGCTCCAATGTTAAAACTATGTTCTGCCCTAGCTGCCATGTTCTTCATCAGATCAGAATAAAATGAGCAATCTTTGTAAGGTACCTTCCATACATCATTCCTGTAAAGTTTGGTTGAATTTGCTTAAGTGGTTTCGGAGGAGACGATGAAAATGTGATTTTCCCCTGAGGCCCAATGTTAAAATATGTTCCGTGCTGATGGCCATGTTTTTGTCGGATCAGAAGGAAATGAGCAATCTTTGTTAAGGATCTTTTAGTACATCATTCCTGTAAAGTTTGGTTGAATTTGCTTCAGCCGTTTCAGAGCAGAAGATGAAAATGTGATTTTTCCTATAGGGTCCAATGTTAAACCCAAGTTCTGCGCTGTCGGCCATGTTTTTTATGGGATCTGAAAGAAATGAGCAATCTTTGTTAAGGACCTTCCATACATTACTCCTCTAAAGTTTGGTTGCATTTGTTTCAGTGGTATTAGAGGAGAAGATGAAAATGTGATTTTCCCATAAGGTCCAATGTTAAACTATGTTCCGTGCTGGTGGCCATGTTTATCGTCGGGTCGGAACGAAATGAGCAGTCTTTGTAAAGGACCTTCCATGCATCATTCCTGTAAAGTCTGCTTGAATTTGCTTCACCCGTTTCAAAGCAGAGGATGAAAAAGTGATTTTTTCCATAGGGTCCAATGTTAAATCTAAGTTCGATCCGCGCTGACGGCCATGTTTTTTTTTCGGATCAGAAAGAAATGAGCAATCTTTGTTAAAGAACTTTAGTACATCATTCCTGTAAAGTTTGGTTGAATTTGCTTCAGCCGTTTAAGAGCAAATGATGAAAATGTATTTTTCCTATAGGGTCCAATGTTAAACTATGTTCCGTGCTGGTGGCCATGTTTACCGTCGGATCGGAACGAAATGAACAATCATTGTTAAGGACCATTTGTACATCATTCCTGTAAAGTGTGGTTGAATTTGCTTCAGTGGTTTCAGCGCAGAAGATGAAAATGTGATTTTCCCATAGGGTCCAATGTTAAACCTAAATTCCGCGCTGGTGGCCATGTTTTTTTGTCGGATCGGAACGAAACGAGCAATCTTTGTAAAGAACCTTCCATACATCATTCCTATAAAGTTCGGTTGAATTAGCTTCAGTGGTTTCCGAGATGAAGATGAAAATGTGAAAAGTTTAACGGACGGACGACGGAGACGGACGAACGACGGACGTCAAGTGATGGCAATAGCTCACACTGACCCTTTGGGTCAGGTGAGCTAATGAAAACAGAGTTAGTTGAAGACAACCTAGAAAAAATAATGCTCCAAATTAACATCATAAAAAGTTATATACGAAATATATTCATTTTCCTTGAAAAAATGGATTTGAAAAGTGCATATTTTAAAACTTCTACAGGGACAAAATGACAGTCATGGTTACCATGGAAACGGAAGTCAATAATATGAAATAGCATTATTTTTGTGACTCATGGGTTATACCAACATTTATAAAAGGAAGATCCGCTTAATCTGTGACATGCCATTCCCAAGTATGTCTGGTCCATACAGAGAATCCATGTTAAGAGAGGCCTTTTTTTAGAGGTCCAACGAAACCTAGGGAATATATTATGGTATTATAAGATGTGTAAGAAAAATACAGACACTAAATGCAAAAAAGTCGGGACATGACTTAAGAATTAGATGGGCCAATATATAGACAAGAAGCAGGAAAAGCACCAGGACCTGGCTGACAATTCACAGAATTGTATAAAAATACAGGTCAACTATTCAAAAAGGCACTGATAGTATTTCATCATGGCAACAACAACGCAAACTGTCAAACATATGGACGGAAGCAAACATCAAGTTTCATAAAAAAAAAGGGGGGGAAAGGAGGATTATTACACGTGGAAGTCTCATATAGCCAATGAGTCTTATATTTTATCTGTAAAACTATAGAGAGAATAGTCTTTGACAGAATAGTAAGCTTTATAGGAGGACATGAATATCAGATCATACACAAGAAGGATTCCGCAAGAACTATTCTACAATACCCGATGCTGTCTTAAGACTTACTCGGGACATTTGTAACAACTTCAACCATAACAGCACTCTCATGGCTACATTCATTGACCCGAAAAGGCGTATGATTCAGTGTAGAGAGGTCCACTAGTAAAAAATCCATGATATGGGATAAACAGGGAATATGTGGGATGGGTTAAATCTTTTCTGTCTGAAAGAACAGCAAAATGTATCTTTGGCACTCATATGAAAGTGAAGTTTTTGAATAAAAATTAGGACTTCCACAGGTCTCAGTATTATCACCTTCACTGTTTAGCATTTTCATATCCGATATCTTTAAACAGGTCACAGCAGTTTTGCAGATGGTGCAACAATATGGCATGCAGGAAAGGATATTACAGAAACCAAAGAAAAACCAATTAAAGGCCTTGAAACCTTGAAAATGGACCTAAAAAGTGTATATCAAATATGAACATGAACAAAACAGAAGTATGCCTTTTCTCAAAATCTGTGATAGAGGAGAATGACAAAAAAAAACAAAACAAAAAACAAAAAAAACAAAAAAACTAGGGAACAAATGCATATAAAATCAAGTATAACATAACACCAAAGATCCTTGGAATAACACATGATGAGAAATGAACTTCACAGAGTATATAGATATAGTGAAAAGGAAAGAATAAAGGCCATTGATACTACTAAGACAGATTAAAAGGGGTTGCCAACATCAACACAAGATAATTTCTTCATCGCTGTATTACCCTTGTAAGATCAGTGATAGAATATGGATGTCCAATCACTCGGGCAAATGACTTGAAAAAAGACTTGAAAACATTCAGAGAATAAGTGCGTACATTAGTCAGATAAGCATTGGAAGTTTAAACCAAAATCCTTGCAATACATTTCAGAATTGAAGTGATAAACAAAAGAAAATTAACTTTTAAGGCAATCGAAGAGCCTGTGAAACAACAACTAGGGGGATACCAGAATGGACACGGAGTCACCTCTAGGCAAGGCCTTCAAACAAAACAGAGATATGGAACAAGCTACCACAGTCGACATATGTATAATTGAACCAGAATTTACATAGATCGTAGGAAATAGCCAGATGGCCAAAATAGCCCCTCAGTGATCAGTATTGGTGTCATCAAAGGAAGCTCTAAAATATAACTAAGTGAACGAATCATAGAGAGTCTTAGCGGGTTATTGAAGACTTAGAAGCAAATATTCCAACAATATCCACTGATAGATCATGCAAGGGTACCCAGGTTCCTATGGAGCAGGTTCGGTCATTGTCCTGCCTAACATAGATATTGTCATACCTAAAAGATCAGTAACCCATAGAGGCTCTATTATACTGGGAGAATTAGTTGCCATCTTAATAACAGTGGAATATATATACTGATCCATATTCCTTCTGAGGCCATCACACAGCTTATTTTCTCAGATAGCCAGATCGCGTTAGGAATACTCAACATCAGCTGGATTTCTACAAACTACCGTGAAATCATCCCAGATATTAAGGAAGCTGCTCTCAAATTTGGGCAAAAAGTGTAGAAGTAGTTGTACAGTGGACACTAGACCATGCAGATATTTCTGGAAATGATATATGCTGACAGATTGATAAAATCAAGCAGTAGGAATAGAAATTACGAATAAGACAATCACAAAAGCAGATGTCAAATAAGCGACAAGGAAACCAGTTGTTCAGAAGTGGCAAAGAAGATGGACTATTTCAGACAAGGGAAGACACCTATTTACTTGAGCAAACAGTAGTAAAAGGCAATACTCTGAACTTTCCAAATAAACAGATATCAACCATCTTATCCAGCTAAAAACAGGATATTGCCCGCAACTGAACAAACGTCAAATTGGCAAAGTAGCATCACCTCAATGTTTCTGTGGAATAGAAGAGACAACAGAACATTTTCTGCTGCATTGTCCCGTATATCAGACCGAAAGGAGTCAACTTACCAACAAGATCAAGCAATGCACGGAAACAATGATAATATACATCACCATACTGCTAACATGTCAAGAACATCAAGACGCAGAACAACACAGAACAGTGACTTATAGACAGACAGCGAGTACACTTAGGCACCTCTACACTTGGATATTTTTTTATCTCGGATCATCAGAAACCAGCAACCTATCTTGATCCTAGAGCATATTATACACAAAGCACAAAAAGGTAAACAGCACCTTGATAAATATATTTACTGCACAAAGAGGATCAGTAGTGCTTTCAGTAAGCTCGATAGCAATCATGAGAACCCATTGTGTGTATATACTAATACTGTGGTAACTATCTCTGCTACTAGATAAAGAAATAATCGGGGCATCTGACGACAAAAATGAGATACCGGGTAATATAGCAAATATCCATTTCAGGTAATGCTATCATTATCTGAATGTTTGTGGTTCCCAATGGCGCAGATAATATATTATTACCTCCAGATAATTAGATAAAGAAAAATAACATAGGTCTCAATGAGTTACAGAGATAACACATTCTTGCCTGGAGATATTAAGGTATTATCTTACTTGTAATTAAACAGGTAATGAACTTATCATGTATCAGGTGATGGATTATCTTATTATAAAAAGCGTATTGAAAAATCTTTTTACAAGAAAAAAGCGATCAGCTCATCTGTACATGTTTCAGTCAATTTAAATTATAAGATATAAGATATAAGATACATTTATTCCAATCAAGGTCCCTCAAGGGGCAATTACAAATATAACGTTCAGAATTCAGACACAACAATACAACAAAATTAATGTAATAACAAGTTTATATATATATATAGATTTTTTTAAATATTTGCAAGTACATACGTATGGCACGCCGCTTTTATATTTATTCCACTTTCAAGATATCTTGTTAAGTTTAATAAGATATCTTATAAACTAAATGAGATATCTTATAAACTAATTGAGATATCTTAATTATTAAAGATATCTGATATATTAAATAAGATATCTTAATTATTAAAGATATCTGATATATTAAATAAGATATCTTATTAAACTGTTATTAAAGATATCTTATTAAAGATATAAGATATCTCATATATCTTATTTAGCTAAAAAGATATCTTATTAACTAAATAAGATGTCTTATTAACTAATTTAGATATCTTTTATAGAATTTCTTATTAAGATATCTTAGAAACTAATAGAGATATCTTTATAAATTAAATAAGATATCTGATAAATTAAATAAGATATCTTATATACTAAATAAGATATCTTATAAATTAAATAAGAAATCTTATTAACTTCAATTTAAATAAGATATCTGATATATCAAATATCTTGTGTACTAAATAAGATATCTTATACATTAAATAAGATATCTTGAAATTAAATAAATAAGATATCTTATAGAGTTTATAAGATATCTAATAAACGAATAAAGATCTCTCATTAAACTGGTTATAAAGATATCTTATTAAATATGTAAGATATCTTATCAAATATGTAAGATATCTCATTTTATAATTAAGATATCTTATTTGATTAAAAAAATATCTTATAAACTAAATAAGATATCTTATTAACTAATTGAGATATCTAAACTATTAAAGATATCTGATAAATTAAATAAGATATCTCATTTAACTGTTATTAAAGACATCTTATTAAATATATAAGATATCTCATTTAATAATTAAGATACCTTACTAGTTAAAAAGATATCTTATTAACTAAATAAGATGTTTTATTAACTAATTTAGATATCTTTTATAGAATTTTCTCATAAAGATATCTTAGAAACTAATAGAGATATCTTATAAATTAAATAAGATATCTGATAAATTAAATAGGATATCTTATATACTTAATAAGATATCTTATAAATTAAAAAAATGATATCTTATTAACTTCAATTTAAATAAGATATATGATATATCAAATAAGATATCGTATATACTAAATAAGATATCTTATATATTAAATAAGATATCTTGAAATTGAATAAATAAGGTATCTTATAAAGTTGATAAGATATCTAATAAAAGAATCGAGATATCTTATTATACTGGTTATAAAGATATCTTATTAAAGATATCTCATATAATAATTAAGATATCTTATTTGATTAAAAAGATATCTTATAAACTAATTATAATATTTTATAAAATAATTAAGATGTCCTTTAAATAATTTCTTTTAAAGATATCTTACAAACTAATAGAGATATCTTATAAATTAAATATGATATCTGATATATCAAATAAGATATCTTATATACTTAATAAGATATCTTATAAATTAAATAAGATATCTTATAAATTAAATAAGATATCTTATTAACTTCAATTTAAATAAGATATCTTATAAACTAATAAAGATATCTTATATATTAAATAAGATATTTTGAAAAATATAAAAACGGCATGCCATACATAAGCACGCATCATAAATAAAAATAATATAAATATAAACAAGTTGTAAATCTACAAAAGACACCAAGGAACGGTGCTCAAGGATATATGTGTGTTGCTTCATAAGAGCAACCACATTCCTCTTCGTGTCTAATGTAGAAAGAACACTTGTTAAAAAAATACGATTAGATGTATTGTAAATCTACAACAGACACCAAGGGACGATACTCTAGGATATGTAATATCTACATTCCTCCTCTTGTCTAATCAAGGAGGTATAATGAGACCTTGGTCTAATGTAGAAGTACAACTACAAAAAGTGTTTATAAAGTGAAATTAGTTGCCGGTCTACAAGAGACACCAAGGGCCGGTGCTCAAGGATGTGTGGCATGCTGCTTCGGCCGCATACTCGTAATCCTCCTCGTGTCTAATGTAGACAAGCAACATACTTGTTTAGTTATGGTATGAGCAACAAGTACGGCACGTATGTGAATAAAATTGTTCACTTTGCCAATATTATCTGCAATTTTTTAATGTGAACTCACTTAAACGTTTTAGTATAGTTATATCTTCACAATTTGATAACCAGATTAATTTCTGGTCATCATCCAATCTTACAACGTTTTTACTACAAATAATATTGTCTTGTAAAGGTCAACCCTTTCAGTATTTTTTGTTATAGGTAATTAAATGTTGTAAATATTCTATAATGCATTTTATTCATTGTTTTTATTTTGTACGGCCTAAATGTTATGTAATTTGTTTGGCCTAGTTATGTAACTTGTTTACAATAAACAATGGTCAAGGTAATTACACCTTAGAACATATAGAAATTTCTAGAATTTAAATTTAGTTTTTATCACATAGATTTTTCTAGAGGTTTTCCTTACATAATCATTTTAGTCATGTGATAATTAGTTGATTGGAATGTTCTAGTTATATCTTGTGATGATTTTTCTGGAAAGAGTAAATGTATTTATATAAGGTAACCGAAAAGGGTTAGGTCAGTCAGTTTAATAAGTTTATACAAGATTAATTAGTTTAAACGCGATTATCACGCACATCTTTTGCATTGGAAATAAACATCAATTATTGTGAATCTATTATCAACTATTTAGTGAGGATTATAAGGAATATTCTATTGGACGTTTATTGGTAGAATTAAGTGAACTATTCATTTGGATTATTACTTGGACTTCATTGTTGTCAGATAAGTGATATATTGTATTTAATTTCTAAAATAATTATTTTTGTCTGATTAAAAAGTTAATTTGAGCCAATTTTGATTTATCATTGCTGACTTCAATATACAATAATTTTGGTCGTTTCTGCCACATAACAGAAATTGGGGGCTCGTCCGGGAGTCTTCGAAATTGTTTAAAAGAAATCAGACGGAGAATTTTTAGAAGCTTAAAAAGGATGAATTAATTATTTTAGGAGAACATTTGAAATTAAACGTCAAATCTGGAATGAGAAAATTTGAAATTCAAAATGTGATTGCAAATTATTTGGTTGAAGAAGATTATTTTGATAAATCTGTTTTGCGACTTTTGGCATTCAAACACCTGATTTGGAAATTAAAAAAAAAAGAAATTCAGAAAGAATTAGAAATTAAAAATTAGAATTGGAAAGAGAAGAAAAGGAAAGAGAAAGAGAAGAAGGGAAATTAGAAAAAGAGCCCAATTTTCAATTAGAAATGAAAAAATGGAATTAGCTGAAAAGAATAAGCACCTTTCTCAGAATTCTCAGACATTTGATGTTGCTAAAAACATCAAGTTGGTCCCTCCTTTTCAAGAAAAGGATGTAGACAAATATTTTCTGCATTTTGAGAAAATAGCTGAAAATTTCAAGTGGCCAAAACGTAATTGGTCAATGTTATTACAGAGTGTGTTAATTGGTAAGGCCAGGGAAATTTACACTCAGTTATCAGTAGAACAGGCTTCAGGTTATGACACTGTAAAAGAGTTAATTCTTAAAGCCTATGAACTTGTCCCCGAAGCTTACCGGCAAAAATTTAGGAATGCAGAAAAACATAGTGACCAAACCTATGTAGAGTTTGCTAGAACAAAAGAGCAACTATTTGATCGTTGGTGTCCATCAATGAAAAGAAATAAAAATCATGAGAAATTTCGTCAGCTAGTTTTAATTGAAGAATTTAAAAGGTGTATTAGTACTGACATTAAAACTTTTATTGATGAACAAAAAGCTGAAACTCTGGAAATTGCTGCACGTTTAGCTGATGATTTTTCACTTACACATAAAACACATTTTTTTAATAAACCACAGAAATTTTTCAGAAATAACAATTCCACAATTTTTCATACAAATCTTCAAATGATGTAAATAGTAGGCAACGTCCAGTAAATAGCTCGTCCAAGTCCTATCCTCCCTCACAGTCACAGAGACCATTTAAGTCGATTTCGTGTAATTATTGTAAGAAGGAAGGCCATTTATAGGTTAAAGCAAAGGAAGGAAAGTGAAGTAAAACCCAGTGGTTTTGTTGAGTCGTCACAATGTTTGTCTCATTTTGATACAGATGTGCATAGTTCTTTTTCTGAGGTGAAGTCTGTTTCTGATCCTGTTAGTAAGGTCGAGGTCAAATCCCCATCTAGTCCCATTATGGAGATTTTTGAACCATTTATTAGTGATGGTTTTGTGTCGCTTTCGAGTGATTTTTGTAATTCTACCTCTATTCGAATTTTGAGAGATACTGGAGCTTCACAGTCTCTTTTGTTGGCGGAAACCCTGCCGTTTGATGATATTTCTAGTACTGGTAGAAATGTTCTTATTAAAGGGGTGGCTCTAGTGGTTATACTGCTATTCCTCTCCATAATGTTTATTTGTCTTCGGATATTGTTTCTGGACCTGTGACCTTAGGTATCAAGTCATCATTGCCCTTTGAAGGTGTTCAACTTCTTCTTGGTAATGATTTAGCTTGGGATAAAGTTCAAAGAAATCCTATTGTGACAGACAAGCCTTCTTTTGATCAAGTTCCTGATTCTGCTGAACTGGAGTTTTCTGAGTTGTATCCTGCGTGTACAGTTACTCATGCTATGAAAAAGAAATGTGCGGAAGTTCAGAAAGTTGATGAAAATAGCACTGATGGTTTTGATTTGTCGGACACATTTATGAGTCAGTTTAGTGATGTTGGTGTTGAAACAAGCAAGCCCTTAGAGTTTTCTGATAGTTCATTGGTTCAGGGTGATGGTTTCTCTATGTCTACATTTAGCAGTGAGCAACATAAAGACCCTGAAATTTCATGTCTGTTCAATAGGGCTGTTGATGAAAGTGAGTCTTTGCAGGAACATGTCACTTATTTTACTAAGCATGGTAATCTTATGCGTAAATGGAGACCTTCTGATGTATCTGCTGATGCAGAGTGGGCAGTAAAGTATCAAATTGTAGTACCAAAGGTGTATAGAGCTGAGATATTAAGCATGGCCCATGATACTCCCTTGTCAGGACACCTAGGTATTAATAAGACTTACAGCAAAATTTTAAATTATTTTTATTGGCCTAATCTTAGAAAAGATGTCTCCAATTACTGCAAGTCATGTCATACATGTCAATTAGTAGGGAAACCAAACCAAGGTATTCCAAAAGCACCTCTTCAACCAATACCTGCCTTTGAGGAGCCTTTTAGTAGAATATTAATAGATTGTGTAGGTCCTTTACCAAAAACTAAATCTGGTAATCAGTACATGTTAACTATCATGTGTGCATCCACAAGGTTTCCTGAAGCTATTCCTTTTAGAAATATAAAGACTAAAACTATAGTTAGGGCTTTCACTAAATTTTTTACTTTGTTTGGCCTACCTAAATCAATTAAATCAGATCAAGGTTCAAACTTTATGTCAGGTATTTTTCAGCAAGTAATGTATGAATTAGGCATTAAACAGTACATATCATCTGCAAATCACCCCGAAAGTCAAGACGCCTTAAAGCGATTTCATCAAACCTTAAAAATATGATGGGGACCTATTGTTTTGACACAGAGAAAGATTGGGATGAAGGAATTTCTTTTCTTTTATTTGCTGTAAGAGAAGCAGTCCAGGAATCATTAGGTTTCAGTCCATTTGAATTAGTTTTTGGACATACAGTTAGGTGCCCACTCAAACTTTTAAATGAGAAAATTGTATCTAATGAAAAAGACCATTTAAATCTCCTTGATTACGTTTCAGACTTTCACACTAAACTTGTTGAAGCTTGTGATCTAGCCAATAAAAATCTTAAATCTAGTCAAGAATCTATGAAAGCCAAGTATGACCAAAATTCTGTAAAACGTAATTTTGACCCTGGTGATTAAGTACTTGTATTACTTCCTGTTCCTTGAAAGCCTCTTGAAGCCAGATATTTTGGTCCATATAGTGTCGAAAAGAAAATCAGTGATTTAAATTATATTATTAAAACACCTGTCAGACGTAGACATAATAGGTTGTGTCATGTTAATATGATAAAACCTTAAATAGATAGAAATAGCACAAATATTGTACATTCTTTAAATATAGTAAGTGTTGACCCTGATAATGCTGAAAATGACTTTTGTGAGAAGATTGATTCACCATCAATCACACCGAAGCTGGAAAATTCACAGATTCTTCAAGATTTGGATTCGAAACTTCAACATTTACCAACGATTCAAAAGGATCAGTTGAAGCAGTTACTCCGTGAATTTAAACATTTGTTTCCAGACATTCCAACACGAACTGATAAAATATTTCATGACGTCGATGTTGGTGATTCAGTACCGATAAAACAGCATCCATATCGACTGAATCCGATCAAACAAAAGTACATGCATGATGAAATTCAGTATTTGTTAAAAAATGACTTTATTGAACCTAGCAAAAGCAATTGTAGCTTGCCTTGTATTCTAGTGCCAAAACCTGATGGAACTTATCGTATGTGTACGGACTATAGAAAATTAAACAGTGTTACAAAAACTGACTCTTCTCTAATTCCGCGCATTGATGACTGTATTGATAAAATTGGAAATGCTAAATACATAACAAAAATTGACTTATTGAAAGGATTTTATCAAGTTCCTCTTACAGAGCGTGCAAAAGATTTTTCCGCTTTTGTTACACCCGGTGGACTATTCCAATTCAAAGTGATGGCTTTTGGCATGAAAAATTCGACGGCAACTTTTCAGCGTCTCATCAACAGTGTTATTTCTGGAATTGACGGTTGTGAAGCATACATTGATGACATTCTTATATATAGTGACATTTGGGAAGAACATCTTCAGATACTCCGAACTTTTTTTGAACGTTTAAGCAGTGCTATGCTAACAGTCAACCTCTCCAAGAGTGAATTTGGATGTGCATATGTAAACTATTTAGAACATGTTGTAGGTCAGGGTCAGGTAAAACCTATTGATGCTAAAATTAGTGTTATTTCTAGTTTTCCTAAACCTGAGAATAAGAAACAATTGATGCGTTTTCTGTGAATGGCTGGATATTATAGAAAATTTTGTCAAAACTTCTCTTCTATTAGTGAGCCTTTGACTTAACTATTGAGAAAAAAATGTAAAGTTTATTTGGTCTAAAAGTTGTGATACAGCATATGAAGAACTAAAAGCCATCCTAGAAAGTGCGCATGTTTTAGCAACACCTAATTTTAATTGCCAATTTAAATTAGCAGTAGATGCTAGTGATGTTGCTGCTGGTGGTGTTTTGTTACAAGAAGGTAAAGATGGTATAGACCATCCTATTTGTTATTTTTCTAGAAAATTTAATAAACACCAGCGAAATAACTCCACCATTGAAAAAGAATGTTTGTCTCTGATTTTGGCTTTACAACATTTTGAAATCCATGTTACAGCTTCAATTCAGCCTGTCATTGTATATACTGATCATAACCCTCTTAAATTTATTCATAAAATGAAAGATAAAAACCAAAGACTTTTGGGGTGGAGTTTGACTTTACAAGGTTTTAATCTAGACATAAGACACATTAAAGGAAAAGATAATGTCATTGCCGATGCATTGTCAAGAGTTTGATAAATTTCATAACACCTCATTGTTTATTTTAAATGTTTTTCATTGCATTCAAACATTTTCTTTTGGGGGGAGGTGTTATAGGTAATTAAATGTTGTAAATATTCTATAATGCATTTTATTCATTGTTTTTATTTTGTACGGCCTTAATATTATGTAATTTGTTTGGCCTAGTTATGTAACTTGTTTACAATAAAGAATGGTCAAGGTTATTTAAGAAATAGATTATTGTAAGCGGGTTCTATGCTAATTAGAACATGGTAAGACCTTATATTTGTCGATATTTTATACCGAGCGATAGCGAGGTATAAAATGAGGACACATATAAGGTCTTACCATGTTCTAATTAACATAGAGCCCAATTGCAATAATCTATTTCGATTCTAATATGGTTTAGAAATGTTCTGAAAATTTGAAGCGGTACTAGGAGGATGTTTTCAAATGCCATTTTGGTCATAAAAATTAAGCGAAATAGACCATGAAACAACATATCAAGCATATAAAAGTTGTAAAAAATGCCTTTTATCCATTTTTCATCATTAATAAGCCTTATTTACGGATATTGTTTTTTTTAAATGTGTTATTCCCGTTTGAACTATTTACGGTTGAGATTATGACGTCCGGTATTCGTATTGTGACGTCACCGAGGGCTTTATGCTTATTAGAGCCCTGTAGTGTTTTCAAAGCGTTTGTATTAGAATACACCTTAGAACATATAGAAATTTCTAGAATTTAAATTTAGTTTTTAACACATAGATTTTTCTAGAGGTTTTCCTTACATAATCATTTAAGTCATGTGATAATTAGTTGATTAGAATGGTCTAGTTATATCTTGTGATGATTTTTCTGGAAAGAATAAATTTATTTATATAAGATAGCTGAAAAGGGTTAGGTCAGTCAGTTTAATAAGTTTATACAGGAGTAATTAGTTTATACGGGATTATCACGCACATCTTTTGTATTGGAAATAAACATCAATTATTATGAATCTATTATCAACTATTTAGTGAGGATTATAAGGAATATTCTATTGGACATTTATTGGTGGAATTAAGTGAACTATTCATTTGGATTATTACTTGGACTTCATTATTGTCAGATAAGTGATATATTGTATCTAAATTGTAAAATAATTGTTTTTGTCTTAAAAAGTTAATTTGAGCCAATTTTGATTTATCATTGCTGACTTCAATATACAATAATTTATTGGTCGTTTCTGCCACATAACAATCAAGAACACTCCAGCAAGAAGTGTTTTTCATCTTCAACCTCGTCTGAGTTACAATGTTGGCAAAGTCGTAAGTGTGGAGAGATACCCTGGTTGGTATCTACCTACTTCAACCTGCAAATGGTGTGCTTACAACATTAATTTACTTAGGCTTCTCCTGTGCTCAAAACTATTGATGGATTCTAAATATTTTTCAAATCCATAGTTTGACTTGATTTTTGTACATGTTCTAAGTTTTCCATCTGATGTTAATAAATGTTAGTATATAGAAATAACTTCAACAATCGCTAGATAAATCTTATATATATGCTATGTTTAAATATTGAATAAAAGAAGAATGATTGTGAGAGAGAATGAGGAAAAAATTATTTATATATTTTTGCAATTATTACTTATTATATTATAATATACCTGTTTAATTAATAGTCAGTATATTCATGAAATCCCTGAATATCCTTGTCAGGTGATACTGTACAGGGAATTGTAAAATCCTGACTATTGAAAAATAAATAAAAAATAAAAAAAAAGTTTTCCATCTGAGAAATCAAGCATTTTTTTATACCACTCATTAATATATGCCGGAACTTTTCAGGGATCTTGCAATTGTCTGTTTACTTTGCTTATTTTCTTTTGCATGTGATGTTGGTTACATAGATCAGGAAATGTCTGCAAAATTATCGTAAGTGACCCATACCATGATGATTTGTGCTGTCCATGGAACATTTTAGAGTGCATATTTGAATACCGCAACAGTGGAAAATTTTCCAAATTGTGTTCTAATCTTTGCCGATAGTTGAGCAAAGCTTTTACAATATCAAAATGCATAGGGAAGCGACCAAGTTCAGATAAAACTGCAAAATTTGTTGTTTTCCTGTTAACTCCAGTATATATTTGACCCCCCCCCATATTTACTAGCAAAATCGATATTCTTACAAGAAATTCGTACTGAAAGCCATTTCCTTCCTGAAAAGAAAAAGTAACCCAAACACTTCCGGTCATTTGGCTGAACGGAACATTCTGCAGTGCGATATTACTTGTCGTAAGTGTTAAGAATGCAGTTAAACAAAGCATTAAAGCAATGATGCATTCCGAGATATATATAATTTAAAATATTTGAACAAGGTCTTTGTAAACAAATGAGAGCACAGGCCTGCACTTGACTTGTTTCATAAAAATGTCAGTGCATATAAAAAATCACGATCCCTGCTAATTTTTGCCATTAGGTTATATGTTTTGGTTGTTCCTTCTACTTCTACTTCTACCGGATAGGGGCAGCTATCAATAGACCGGTTCAGGGTAACTGCGGTCCTGAATTTTGCACATGCGCTCGTATGCCTTTGAGTGGGTAAAATGCAACGTCATAGTATACGTGACGTCTTGATGAATTGTTCTACGACGTCATTTTTGCGGGAACTGTTTTTATTTTCCACTCAAAATCACAGGACCGCAGTTATCGTGAAGGGCTCTATAGGTTGATTATTCTGCCACTGTGTAGGGTGTGCGCAAGTGCAACTGTGCAATTAGTGAGGTTAAAAACAAGTAGCAGGAATTAGGTGGCCAAACGAGTCTTGAAGGATTCAAGACTCATTGCAGACACTGTACTGGAGGGGAGGGCGTTCCAGTCCCTGATTGTCCTTGGGTAGAAGGAATCCCGTCTAACGTTAGGTGAGCAGTGTTGTTGTCTAAATGAGTTGTCATTCTTGGTTCTACTTGATCTTTCTGTATATATTAATTTGTCTTTAGAGTCTATCTTTACTTTGTTGTAAACGATCTTGTAAAATAAACATAGACGTGCATTTATGCTTTATTTTCTAACAATATAGGACAACCTCTTCAGAGGCCGAGAGGAATGAATCACAAGCACTTGTTTCATAAAAAAATGTCAGTGCCAGTGGAAGAGGAGAGCAAGGACAAAATGAGAAGGATAAGCATCTCTTTTCTAATTTCTAGCAAATATAAACACCTTCTGACTAATGGGTTATAGAAATGATAATCAATATGGGTATTATTTGATCTCAACTGGCGATTGGTCAATCATGTAAATGTCTTGTGTCAGTTTCTAGAAATAGTGCAACCGGATGTTGATGAAATTTACACATGCATCATTGTCTAGTGAAACGTTTTTTTTACTGTTTTCGAAAACAGTAATTTGCGATCGGCTTGAAGCCATATTGTTTTGTTTACATGACTTCCGGGAACTACAAAATGTACGCTCGTATAAACTCTAGAATTTAGCGCCCGATATCACTATGAGTAAAGAAAGATACCTGATGTTTACTGATCACAAAAAGGCAATATATTGCTATAAACGCCTGTCAACCTTGACAAATCATGTGTGCTTTTAAGCGATTTTATGGTCGTGAAACGAAATTAGAGGAAAAACGAGATTTGCAAGAAATTATACGCTGAAAAAATGTTTTGTTTACATTTTTGTGTTTATGTAACGGATGAAAATCACGTGTCGATCATTAGCCAATCAAAATCGGGATTACATCTATCATGCGGTATCCACTTGGTTAGACAGCTGAGTCTGTGATAATCAATACCGGTGGATATTTAACTTTTAAGACTTGAGAGACGTTACAGCAATCGTAGTCACTCATATCGTTATGTATCAACCAGTCCATCGGTCGGAATATTGAAATTACGGTCCTTTGACCACAAACTTCTACGTTTGGAAAAAAATAAACTCGGAACTCTCTCGGGTTTTCTATACCACCAAGTGAAGTAATCAAAGAATTCCGGGATAGATTCCTTAGCCTATGGAAAGTCACTTAAAATATTTCATTGCAAACTTTTTCTCCTGGAAATATTAA
>MJUU01064454.1:0-19201 GCA_002080025.1 Modiolus philippinarum | reverse complement strand
TGATGGCAAAAGCTCACCCTGGCTTTAGCCAGGTGAGCTAAAAATGATCTAAAAACCTACTGCCCATATAAACTGTAGACATTTGCCATTAAGCTACAGGACACACACAAAAGGTTTGCAATTGGGATGTATGGAGGACCATGGTCCACATCAAAACAGTTTCTGGTAGCAGAGCGGATATATACGTCACTGGTAGATAAGGAGTTAAACCATGTTCCGTGCTGGCCGCCATGTTTTTCATCGGATTGGAACAAAATGAGCAATCTTTGTTAAGGACCTTTAGTACATCATTCCTGTAAAGTTTGGTTCAATTTGCTTCAGCCTTTTCAGAGCAGAAGATGAAAATGTGATTTTTCTCATAGGGTCCAATATTAAACCTAAGTTCCGCGCTGGTGGCCATATTTTTTATTGGATCAGAACGGAATGAGCAATCTTTGTAGAGGACCTTCCATTCATCATTCCTGCAAAGTTTGGTTGAATTTGCTTAAGTGCTTTCAGAGGAGTAGATGAAAATGTGAAATTTCCATAAGGTCCTATGTTAAACCATGTTCTGTGCTGGCGGCCATGTTTTTCGTCGGATCGGAAAGAAATGAGCCATCTTTGTAAAGGACCTTCCATACATCATTCCAGTAAAGTTTGATTGAATTTGCTTATTTTTTTCAGAGGAGAAGTTGAAAATGTGATTTTCCCATAGGGTCCTATGTTAAACCATGTTCCGTGCTGGCCGCCATGTTTTTCATCAGATCGGAACGAGCAGAAGATGAAAATGTGATTTTTCCCATAGGGTCCAATGTTAAACCTAAGCTCCACGCTGGCGGCAATGTTTTTATCGGATCGGAACAAAATGAGCTATCTTTGTTAAGGACCTTTAGTACATCATTCCTGCAAAGTTTGGTTCAATTTGCTTCAGCCTTTTCAGGGCAGAAGATGAAAATGTGATTTTTCCCATAGGGTCCAATGTTAAACCTAAGTTCCATGCTGGCGGCCATGTTTTTTTATCGGATCGGAACGAAATGAGTAATCTTTTTAAAGGACCTTCCATACATCGTTCCTGTAAAGTTTGGTTGAATTTGCTTCAGTGGTTTCCGAGGAGTAGATGAATATGTGAAAAGTTTAACGGACGGACAGACGACGGACGCCAAGTGATGGCAATAGCTCACACTGACCCGAAGATTGAACTAATTTTTGATGCTCATAATTCCTTTTAATTATTAATATCTAGATTTCCATATTTGAAAAAAATTGGGATTTTCGCATTATATTTTCAAAACCAAAATAACGTTTACAGCTTTACAGGTAGCTGAATTCTGTTTACTTTGAAAGGTTCATTAACATGAAGAAAACAGAATTCAGGTACCTGTAAAGTTGTAAGAGTTATTTTCATTTTAAAAATATAACCCTTAAGACCTGATATTTTGCCAAATATGGAAATTTTAGTATTGATGCTTAAAAGACAATTTAATCTTTTACCTTTCATTTGATACCTCATTTGTTATTGTATCTTTACTGGTAACAAAGTTAAGCACATTCAAAGTCAGGGACTGACATTTTCCTTCAAGAGACTGTTGTGCTACCTTAAAGCAGTTATTTTCCAAATATGGATTGCAAGTATTCTTAATTCCAACTTTGGAAAATTTCATGAAACTCTCTAAGACCATTTAGTTTAGGAAATTTTACCTAGCAACCATACAATTATTTGATGATTTCCAAGTAAAATTTCATATTAGCCTCTAGATGTAAAGATGATAAAATATATGTACTAATTGTCATTAATAGTGTATGATCAGTAGCGGGGCATAATGTCCATTGACACAGATTCTCTTGTTATTTCTGCAGTATGCAGAAATTTTTAGCAGTTACAACATGGCATTTTAAATTTCTATATCTTAGTTTTACTTTCTATAAATAAGTAATTTAAAAAATTTTTTTTTCAAAGTATCAAACAAATGCTGTTTACAAACACTTTTTGGGCTTAGTGGTAAAATAAAAATTTCTGCTATATTGAGTCAGCAAATATCAGCATAGGTTCAATTCTAAAAAATAAATTGATGGAAATGAAAAGACAATTTTTAAAGGGAAATAACCCAAGTCTAAAAAAACGTGATCAATGTATTCAAAGGGAAAGTTTGACCTGTTAATAATGAAAAATTTGCTGAAAGAAAGATTTTCATGTTCAAAGAATTAATCATTTTAAACAACTGATACTTAATTTCTATACAGGTAAGTAGGATTATTTCTGATTGACCGGTAATTAGTGATACCATGCCCAGGAACACAGGTAAACAAATCACCTACGACTGACCTAATCCTTTAATTAGCATCACAGGTGTAATTAAAGTGTCAGTTTGGACAGTTAAATTACAGTGATAAAGATTATGAGCGTGGTGTTTCTACAGTGTGTAAATATAGGCTAATTATATCTAGTTGGGAATCGGATAAAAAAATCATAATCGATTAATTGGAATAATCGGATATATGCCTTCCGATTCAATTATCGATTAAAACTGGATACATTTATAGTGCTATAGAGTTTGGTTTTATCCATGTTTCTGTGCTTTTGTATTAATATTGCATAAATTCATATGTATTGATTTTCACTGTCCAGTTTAATGACCAGTTATTTTCCCGATACAAGAGACATAAGAACAATTCTAAAGAATATGCAATGCTATGAAAACTCCACTTCTGACAAACAATTTCATCACTATTCTTCACCCATTCTAGTATTATTGAAAAAAGTTTAATTTCCTGCATATTTTAAATGGCATCCGATTATCGATTATTGAAAATCATAATCGATTAATCGATTTCATGTTGAAAATCGATCGATTATTGATTTAATCGATCATCGGAACATCACTAATTATATCACTTGGGAATTTTCCTAAATGGTGATTTTATACACATTTTTTTATTTTGGCTGGAAGCCGATTTTCTGGGAGATATTTCTGGAATTCCGGGAGATTAGAAAAGCCCTTGAAAATCAGGGAAATTTCCATGCTCCAATCGGGAGATCACATGTATGATAATATATGACAACCTCCATACAAGACCATATAAAAAGTTCACTTTTGACTTGAAAAATGAAGTCGTTATTTCTGTTTATTTTTGTCGCTAATTAGGTTCAGTAGGATCATATATACTATTTGGAATGATTTTTTTTAACAGGGGCATATATAGAATTACGATTTTTTGGTCTTTTTAAAATGTTGCTAATGTCACCAATTTTTTTACGGACATTTGACGGACGATGTGACATTAGGAACAAGAAAAATAGCATATCTTGCTTAATTCCTGAAATGTTAGAATAAAAAATTGATTTAATGTTCTTTAATTGACATTGATTATTTCTAAAATTAACCAAGTCATTCGTTTTGAATTAAAGTAATTATTGCAGAAAATAGTGGTGTTCAATCGGATGAAAATACCAACAAATTATCTATCATAATCGGTTATCCTGCAATTCCTCTTTTAATTTTGAATATGTGTCTATAGTATGAAATCTTATTTTTCATTAGAATAGAACTAATGAATAACCATTTTTACGCCTGTTCAAAGTCAGGAATATGTTGGTCATTGGCTTGTCCTTGTCTTCTTATAATATTTAAGTTTCTTAAGAGATATTCGGGTTATTGGGTGTGGTTTGTTTCCATTGATTTATTCACTTTACTTTTTTGGGGACCATTTAGAGCTTGCTTTATGGTGTGAGGTTTCTCGCTGTGTTGAAGACCATATGGTGACCCCTAGATGCTTTGTTCTGGGTCGTTTTAACCTGGAGATGGAATGTTGTCTCCTTGACATTTACCCCATTTCCTTTTCCTTTTCATATTCTTATATTCTAAATGGTTTAGTTTGTAAATGTGAAATTTGTACATACACTGAAAGTATGTAATAAAGCTTTAGTTCCTTTGCTTAATTTGGATAACCACTGACTTTCCCCCATAAACCTATGGACTACCTGAATAGAAAAAAGAAGGGAAATGGGGAATGTGTCAAAGAGACAATGACCCAAATGGGAGTAATAACAACTCAAAGCCCCCATAAGATCTTCAATGAACGTTGAGAAAACCCCACACCCAACGGTAGGTTGGAGTCGGCCCCTGAATAAAGAGTAATCAAGTTCAGCGAAATAAACATCATCCTAGATTCCTATAGACATAAAGTAAACTAACTAGAAAAAAGACAAGACACACAAAGGCTTAATAAATTTCCTGACTTAGGACAGGCGCAAACCTGTTGTGGCGGGGTTAAACTAGTTTTATTTGGCCCAAACCTGCCCCCTACAGCCAATGTGATAAATCAAAACATAGAAAGCACCCACAGCCTGCTAAGCTCACCTCGTTGTGCAGCATTGTCACATGTTGCACATGTCAGTAAACAGGAATGGACTATAATCATTCTTTTTAACAGATTCAGTCATGCATAAATTGTAGTTTACAGTCTGCATCCGAAGCATTCATTGTTGTTGTCATCCCAAAATGCATCATACATACTGATATGGTTGCTAAGGGACATGTCAGTAAGCGGGAATGGACTTTAACCATTCTACCTAACCAGGTCGCTCATGCGTAAAATGTAGGTCAGAGACAGCATCCGAAGCATGCATTGTTGTTGTCATCCAAAAATGCATCAAAGATACCAATATGGTTGATGTGGGCCATGTCAGTAAGCAGGAATGGACTTTAACTGTTCTTCCAAACCAAGTCGCTCATGCGTAAAATGTAGGTCAGAGACAGCATCCGAAGCATGCATTCCAGTTGTCATCCAAAAATGCATCATAGATACCAACATGGTTAATGTGGGCCATGTCAGTAATCAGGAATGGACTTTAACCATTCTACCTAACCAAGTCACTCATGCGTAAAATGTAGGTCAGAGACAGCATCCGAAGCATGCATTCCAGTCGTGATCCCAAAGTGCATGAGGCATACCAATATAGTTGATGTGGGGCATGTCAGTAAGCAGGAAAGGACCTAAACCATTCTTCCTAACCGGACGTGGACGCCGACGCCAATGCTAGGGGTATCACATAAGCCCCCCTCACTTCGTGAGGTGAGCTAAAAACAATCGTAACAACAGTAAAATTCAGTTGGCAACAGGACTGAGTCAACTGTGAAAAACGGAACTGAAAGAACTAAATATACGGACATAAACATGAAATCACAAGAGACTACTAGCAGTTAACTGACATGCCAGCTCCAGACCCATTACCAAATGACAAAGTAAGCTATGTACCCCCAGTATACAGCTTCCACCAAGATCCCTTCCTGTGAGGAGTTTAGGATAATGATTTCATGCATATACTGGAATACATAACCCGTGTCCATGCAATACAGATTTTAGAAATTTAGAATGTGTTTAGTTAAAATGCAAAGACCCTATCAAAAAATCAATGTTAATACCAAAGAAGGCCATACGTAATGACTTGACGACAATACCGTAATTATAACCTTTATGAATTAGACGATTTAAAGGTTTTATAAGTTTGTTAGGCGAGTTTAAGTATTTTTTACTCTTATGTAAAACATTACTGTAAAATAAGGGATGTGAAATACCAGCCTTGATTAGATGTTTACAGGTTGCATTGTAATTATGAAAAAAGTCTTTATATCGATGATAAAATTTAGTAAAGGTTTTAACTAGTTTGTGATAACGAAAACCCTGATGTAATAGTTGTTCAGTTATGAAAAGATCAAGTTTGGTTCTAACATGCCTTTTAGTATTTCAATTGGGAAGATCTTTGAAACTGTTCCAATAGCATCCAGTGTTAACCTATGATTCACTGGCAGCCATCTTGATAGAATCAAAACTTGCTGGACATATTATAAAACGAGTCCATCTGAAGTGCACTGTGACCAAGCTTTGTTGCAATAGTACAGAGAGTTTCAGAGAAAAGGATTAAAGATATGTTCCCATCCCATAAGGTCTGATGTTAAATTATGCTCCCTGATGGTGGCCATCTTGTTTCTGGTAGAGATTTTATTGTACAAGGGATAACCCAACGATTACTGTAACTTATTTTAGTTCCATTTGGGCAAGCAGTTTGCAAGAAGAAGATCTTTATATTTGTGTCCTATAGGCTCCAGTGTTAAATAATGTTCCCTTCTAGTGGCATCTTTGAAGCCCCAAAAACAACTTTTTATATAGGGACCACTCAAGGACTGTTGTAACAAAGTTCATTGTTCCAATTGGCCCAGTAGTTTCAGAGGAGAAAATCTTTAAATTAAAATGTTCATGACGGACAGACAAAGAAGAAGGACAATGGACAGATGATGAAAAGACTAGGGAATGACAGACGGATGCAAAGTGATGGCAAAAGTACATCCTGGTTTTAACAAGTTGATCTGAAACTGATCAGGGAGGGCAAGTTTTCAAATGTATTTACTTTTCATTGCCCTCCTATTTTTTCCCTAAAGGTCTCATGTACTTTTTGTTAACCGATTATCAATCGATTGAAGAAAATCTCAATCGATTAATCACCTCTGGATAGTCAACCGACCGATTTGAGACATTTTCTGATCATCGGAACACCACTAGCAGAAAACATTGTGTCTAACGTCACCCTTTGATGGAACACATCGCGAAAGGTTAATTTAAAGTTCTGTTATTAACTGTAATTATTTCTCAGGTCAACCAAGTCATCTATTATAGAGTATTTTAACAGTATTATTTCAGAAAACATTGTATCTTAATAGATCACATTTGAAAATAACATTGTGTCTAATTTCACCAGCTGACGGATCATATCGTGTCTAATGTCATCTATTGACGGAAATAGTTATGTCAAATGTAACCAGTGTTGTGCTGGCTGTGCCAAATGTGCTCAACAGCAGCATGAAAATAAAATGCATGGCTGTTCCACAGATCACATATCACGCCTGCACTATAAACATTTAAGAATTCCTGTGTTTGAAATAGAATTATAAAGTCCATGTTGCACATCTACATTATATACTAAAGCGTGCTTTTCCTCATAGTTTCATAGAAAAATACATAGCTGTACCAGAGTTGAGGATGACAGAAGCATACTGTGACCGCGGTGAAGAGCTCCATAGTTGGGACGGTTGTTGGCTGCATCTTCACCTGGTGCACATTTAATTGTTCAATGGGGAACTAGCTAATTGTTTTAATCCATGATCCAACTACTTGCAACGTTTCATATAATTTATTGTCTCCAGTGAAATAATAACATTTAAAATTGAAATAACAAATTATAACAAGAACATTCAAAAATTAAAGATAACTATATCGGAATCACAATCTAAGTGTAAGAGCCTAAATCAAAGATTAACTGTATATTTTTCTCAACTTTCTTCATTTTATATATAATTTCCTTAACAACCTAAACATATATTTTAATCCTTCTAGCAAACATGTTTCTCAAGATTATTTCTAACACTAATTACAAACAACACAATTTCAATTAGCACCTTATTTTTTTGACAAGTGAAATAATCCTATTTACCAAAATCCATGACAATTTTATCTAAGTATTTTTAACAGCTTTACCATGATCAAAAAGCATTCATATATTTTCCAAAAATCTCAAATACAAATAATGACATAATCTCATAATTCCTCAAACAAAAATTGATTTAACAATTAAATATAACTTGTAATCCAGGTTTTATCTAGAATCCCTAAACAACTGATATTTTCAGATTATAAAAATACTAAATTTGAATTATACAGAATAATTAAAATGATTTAGAGAAAATATTTATATCAGAAAATGTACCTTTGAACATAAAATATAAAATACAAGAAAATGAATACGGTAAAGGGAAATTACTCTATAAATTTATCATGAGTGCAAAATGCATCATTTTGCACTGGTGATACAGTAAAGGGAAATAACTCTATAAATTTATCATGAGTGCAAAATGCATCATTTTGCAATGGTGATAATACTATAAGACTTGATAACCTACAGTACAAGTTCAATGATCATACGGAATTCTGCAATCAAATGAAAAGAAAGGAAAACAAAATACATGATGCACATCAGCAATATACATTAAAACATTCCTGCAAATTTGGTTGAACAATATTAAGTTGTTTAGAAGGAGTTGTGGATAATGGAGACATATCATAAATTCAAATAAACTAAAATGACAAATTCCAAAAATGTGTAGAATCTGAAAAAAAAAGATAAAAAATACTAAGCAGTTGATGAGGAGTTATGGATAATGGAGACGTACCTTCAAGACTCCAATAAGCCAAGGGTCACCTGACTGTACCACCAAGGCTAAGGGCTAGAAAATGGCATTAATCCATTGATGCTGTACATTTTTTTTACAATGTTGTTGCTAACTCTGATGGGTGCAATATGTGGAGCAGATCATACTTGCCTTCATGGCTTATCTGATGATTCTTCTGATATTTGATGGTTTCTCTCTTGTTTGGGTATTTGTATTGTGCTATTTCTGTATTTATATAACACAACATATGTGTTATCCATATATTGCCAGGCCATTGGGTTGTTTCTTCCGATTTATGACATTCTTTTTTCAAATACTCTGACAGTAGTACCTGAAAATTATTTTGCACTGCCTGTTTTCTCCATTAGAATTGAATGAGGGGAGGGGTGACACAGCTTGTCTGTTCTCCCATTTCCAACATTTTTGGACATTTTTTCCACATTCCCTACCTTTTTTGGGCCTCGTTTCCCAATTCCAAAACCTTTTCTCGTTCTTCCCATCTCCCACTTGTTGATTTCCCCCCCCCCCATTTTCCTAATTTTCCATCATTTTTTCCAGTTCCCTTATTTTTTACTCATTTCCCTAAAGTGTGGCACCCCTCTTTAAAAACCAAAGTTTTCACATTCGAGTTGGAAGAAATGGACTGTTTTTCGTTACTTTTACCTGTCGAAAATTACATAAAAACAATAATTCTTGTTACATTTTTCAGAAGTAGTTTCTTTATGCAACGTCCCCAACAATAAGTCCGTAAAATGTCACAATTGAAACATGAAGTCCGTCGACTTGTGACGATAGAGACACAAAAGCCCAGAAAACATATCAAACGTGGTTACAAATGGTAAAAAGCGTGACCAATTGGCATAAATTGACATCCCTGACATCAAAATCCAGTTTGATTGTATAAAAGTTGATTAAACAATAAAACCACCGACTCCTGTTTCCATCTTTTTTGATGTGAACGTTCCTGATCTGTGAAAAAGTTTGACAGTTAGCATTTGATTCTTTTCTCCACCGTCC
This sequence comes from Modiolus philippinarum, assembly GCA_002080025.1. NCBI lineage: Eukaryota > Metazoa > Mollusca > Bivalvia > Mytilida > Modiolidae > Modiolus > Modiolus philippinarum. Next base: position 9,983 of record MJUU01064454.1, on the reverse strand, counting down.
TTCCTAGTCTACCGACAAACCCGCCATATTGAAGTAGTAAAGGGCATCTTCGACTTGGAGTATTTGTTGCTAAAAGGCTTTAATCAGCACAAAATAATAAAAACATTGACGAGCAGATGTGTATATCGTCACAGGGACATTTAGATGGAATTCACGTTCTATGTCAGTCTGGCCCTATGACAATCCGGCCTTGGTCCATCCGGCCTTGGTCTATCTGTCCCTGTGTTTTTAATTGATACCTTATCATTGTTTTGTTTTGTCATATTATTTATTGATCAGACTTATATTGATGCAGTTAAATGGAAATAGCTGCATCACGGACTGGTCTGCATGATATAGGAATAAAGTATTTAACCATTTACAAAGAAAAACGTACAGTGATGGATAGAAATACCTATATATAAGAAGGAATTGCAGACGAATTTCGAATGAACAAAGCACAGGTAGATTAAATTAATCAGAGTCCAGAGTCCTGGCAAATATGAGAAAACATTTTAATTTAAGCATTTAGTCACAAACACAAACATCCCAAATATAACATTAAAACCTTAAGCAAACTAGTATGATTTCAACCTTCAAAAGTATAAAATTGGCGTTTGAAGTTTTTCTTATGGCAATTATAAAAGACTGTATCAAAATTTTATTACTTTATTATCTATATATATCATGGCTTATACCGGTACATGTACCTTGACTTAGCATATATATTATGTTGTACAGGTACTTCTTGTGTTTTTTTTTTCTTCAATTTTTAATAATTAAAACCTAATAAGGACCAATTACGATTATCAAAGAAAATATACAGACACCCTAAAACAACATCGTTGTACTTTTCCACAGAAGGAGCAATTACTGTGAAAATACTGCAATAGGAGGGTTTTTAAACACCAGGGGGCGTTGTGATAATGCCTAGATACACTTCCTGGAAACAACATTGAGTTCAAAACAAAAGGATATATGAGTTGATATGAATAGAATATTCTGATATTTTATTAAATAAATGTACACATATTGCGATTGATGTTTTAATTTTTGTGTTAAAATATCATAGAATAACTTTATCAATATTTATATTTCAGAATTAAATTGATTTTTTTTTAATTTTGTCTTTTAATCATTAAAAATGCAACTTGTACATATACTATAGGAGTTTCCGCGAAACCAATTAGTGACGTCACAATATCTAATTTACATATGCAAATTAGCATTTTTGGCGGGCAAAGCCGAAGATTTATCACTATATAGCAATGGAATAGAATTTTCAATCTTTCATAACTTTTTTATTATATGCACGATTTTGGATCTGTAAAATGCATGTTAAACATTGAGATATTCATATTTTTTCTACCGATTTACTTTTTAACTAGAAGTGGGAGCAGTCGCAAACGACAGCTAATCCCCTCGCCCGCTGTTAAGAAATAATAACTATTATATAATCTAAAGATGTAAAGATGAATGTCGAAGGTACATCCACTGAACGGTAAGATCATTATGTGTAACGTGTAGTTATCTCAGATATAAACATTAATGGAAACTCTTAACCAAAGTCAGTCAAGTGTAAAATGTAGGTCAAAGTGACCCAATTATCACCTGAAGCTGCAAGACTCTCGAAGACGCATCCACAGACCACAGATGATTGATGTAACACATAGGGTATCTCATACATGAACATTAATGCAAACTTTAACACAAGTCATTGAAGCATAAAATATAGGTCAGAGTAACCCAATTATCATCTGAAGCAACATCACTCTCCAAAATACATCAACTAACCAAAGATGGTTGATGTGCCACATGTAGATTCTCAGATATGAACCTTAACGCAATTTTCAAACTGAGTCATTGAAGCATAAAATGTAGGTCAAAGTGACCCAATTATCATCTGAAGCAGCATCTCTCTCCAAGACACATCCACTGACCAAAAATGATTGATGTGCCACATGTAGTTTCTCAGATATGAACATTAACACAAACTTTAACCAGAGTCATTGAAGCATAAAATGTAGGTCAGTGTGACCCAATCATCATTCCAAGCAGCATGACTCTCCAAGACGCATCTACTGACCAAAGATGATTGATGTGCCACATGTAGTTTCTCAGATATGAACCTTAACACAAACTTTAACCAGAGTCACTGAAGCATAAAATGTAGGTCAGAGTAACCCAATTATCTTCTAAATCAGCATCACTCTCCAAGACACATCTACTGACCAAAGATAATTGATGTGCCACATGTAGATTCTCAGATATGAACCTTAACGCAAACTTTAACCTGAGTCATTGAAGCATGAACAACGTGGCAGTCAAATGTTTATTTTATGACAATAGATTGCAAAGCCGTGAAATCTTCTTTTTTATTAAAGTAAATATATTATCTGTCTGCTGAATATATGCTGAATGCCTTTCAGCATATGTTTGTCTCCGACGGCACGTACCACGAGTTTTTACAATTATTTTTTCCACGAGATCTCAAAAATCATTAACAAGATATACTTATTTGAGATTATACATTATGAAGGAATTATTTATAATTGTAGCCTATTCTTACGTTTTCGTAAAACGTACTCCATGGCTATCTATCCTAATCACTATATAACGATATGGTTGTCAAGATGTTGTTTTCAACTCAGCAATATGGCAGATGCTGGTTGCCACTTCTGGTGACGTCACGAAAAACCCTCCTATACAATGCAAGCAATAATTAAAACATGAAATCGAATGAAAAAAAGATAAACAACCAAAAAAAATGAAAATAATAAAAATAACACAAAACGTAAAAAAAAACAAAACAAATTAAATAATAATAACTACTTTTAAAATATTTTAATTGATTTAAAAATATGGCAAATAGCACGATTGGAAAACAACACTTATGCATAGCTTATCGTAGGGCCTGATTGGAATGAGGCCGGAAAATACAAGGCCTGATATGCAAGGACGGATTGTTTGTAGGGCCAGAACTTATTGTTATCATTCACAGGCACTAGTTTTATAAGAAGAGAGGGGAGGAACTGACATTTTTGGGGCATTTTTTTATGAAACAAGTGCCTGTGCTGAAATTAGGCGTATGAGGATTCTCTCAAACCTGTTCAGGCTGTTGTAGGTTTAGGTTACTGCCCTTCGCTGATGAGGTAGCGTAAATTTAAAAGACAGCAGTGTGGATTCTGTCAAAGACCTAAACATACGTCCTTGATTGTGTAGGGCTCTACTAACAACTTTCAGTATTGACGTCCTACATTCTGCCCCCTTTCCCGCCAAAACTGGGATGACAAATAAAAAGTGAAATTTGATTGGCGTATTTTTCAACATCCAATGAAAATGTTCAGAATATTCGAAGGAAGTGAAAGGATGTTACTAGTTGTTTACAAATGGACGTCGTCCTGAATTTGTTCCAAAGTCATTTTATATTTCTTTGCTGTAATTGTGATACTGGAACATTGTAGCCTAGTTAGCACAGTATATTCTGCTTGTTAGTCAGCTTCAATTTTATCCAGGCTACGGCACTGGTAGGTCTGCTGCTAGGCCTAGAGCTTGTAGTGCAACTGGTCTGGCCAGGGTGAGCGATTTCGAGATCATCCGGCCTTATGACATTCCGGCCTTGGTCTGTCCGTCCCTGTATTGTTAATTGATACTATATCATTGTTTTGTTAAGTTTGGTCATGATATCGGAGATAGAAAGTCGTAAGGCCAAACAAAAAATATGTGTGTTTCCGGTTATCCGACTGACCCTAATTTTTCCTTCCGACCCATACGTTTTTTTCCATCCTTCAAAATGTTCTTGTGTGACCTCAATCGTTTTAGCGGTAGTTTTCCGTTTTGTTGGAAGCAACACCACTCAGATGAGTCTTTTTCCACAACCGCTAGCATTATACATCAGAAAATGCACGAAGAATCGTTAAAATCAACAGGATTCCTGGCTCCTGTCGTCAAATCCGCCATTTTTACTCGTCTGATTTACACGTCCTGTTTTAGCGGTATGACTAAATACCGGAAATACGCAATGACAAGCATACAATGCAACGGACGAAAAATACGAAGGAAAAAAAAAACAAAAAAAAAACTTTTTGCCGACCTACCGACCCTATTTTCAAATTCCTTGTAACCGGAAACACACATATATATTTTTTTTTGGCCTAATATTTATTGTTCAGACGTATTTATTGGAAATTTGTCATAAACAATTGCTGCAGAATATAGGAACAAATGAGTTTTAACTATTTACGAAATTGTACAGTGAGGGATAGCCTCTGAACTATGTACCAAGTTTATTTTTATCTGAAATGTTAGCAATACCTATATTTAAGAAACAATTGCAGACTGAGAATGCCGAAAGAACAAAATTCAAGTTGATTAAATAGAGACCAAATTCATGGCAAATATGAGAACACCAGAAATAAAAGACCATAGTCACGATACACAAACATGCAAAATATAACACTAAAACTTCAGGACATGAGTTTGCTTTCCATCTTCCAAGGTAAAAAATTGGCTGGCAAAAATAAATTCAATTCCTATAACAAACAACAGTAATACCACTTTGAGTAAAACATAAATTTCGTAAGGCCAGATCTACTTTTAAGACAGGGCCGGATTGGAATGAGGCCGGAAAGTTCAGGGCCGGATAGGCAGGGACGGATTGTCGTAAGGCCGGAACGTCTTGTTACCAGGGTGAGCTTTTGCCAGACCAAATTCTTCTGCCTCTATGGTGCAAATATGGGAGTGACTTTTTACCCAAATATACCTAAACACACTCAAATGCACTAAATTATAGGCAATAAATTGTTAAAATCATTGTATTTTAATAAAAGGAGCTTCCGCGAATCCAATTAGTGATGTCACAAAATCTAATTTACATATGCAAATTAGCTTTTTTGGTTGGCAAAGTTGAAGAATTACCACTATATAACATTGGAATAGAATTTTCTATCTTTGATAACTTTTTTATTATGTGCACGATTTTGGATCTGTAAAACGCATGTTAAACATTGGGATATTCATATTTTTTCTACCGATTTACTTTTTTAAAAAAATAAACAAATATTTTCCCATGTGCATTTCAAAATTTCGGAATTTTAAAAAATTTATATGGTTTACAAATACACTAATTCTAAACACAATGAAACTGAAACAAATGCATACATGTGATCTCCCGACGGGAGCATGAAAATCTCCCAGATTTTCAAGGGCTTCTTTAACCTCCCGGAATTCCAGAAATATCTCCCGGAAAATCGGCTTCCAGCCAAAATTTAAAAAATGTGTACGAAATCGCCATCCAAGTGATATAATTAGCCTATAATCACATGACCGCTCATAATCTTTGTCACTGTAATCTAATTGTCCAAACTGACACTTTAATTACACCTGTAATGCTAATTAAAGGATTTTGTCAGTTGCAAACAAATACCATCGATGATTTGTTTACCTGTGTTCCCGGGCATGGTATCACTAATTACCGGTCAATCAGAGATAAACCTGCTTACCTGTATAGCAATTTACTATCAATTATATAAAATTTTTAATTCTTTGAACATTAAAATCTTTCTTTCAGCAAATTTTTCATAATTAACAGGTCAAACTTTCTCTTAATTTGAATACATTGATTTTTTTTACAGATCACGTTTCTTTTAAAGTTGGGTTATTTCCCCCTTTAAAATTGTCTTTTCATTGCCATGAATTTATTTTTCAGTATTGAACTTTTGCTGATATTTGCTGCATCAATATAATTTTTATTTTACCACTATTTTAGCTGAAAAAGTGTTTGTAAACAACATTTGATTGATATTTTGCAAAATAATTTCTTTAAAATCACAAATTAATAGAAAGTAAAACTAAGATACAGATGTTTAAAATGCTATGTTGTTGCATGCATACAAAAATGAGTGCATAATGCAGTTGTAGAGAAATAATTCATTGGAAATTTAACATCAACTTTGCATGAAATGGAACCCATTATTATCACTATAGGCCTAAATCTCTATCTGGAACAATGATTGCACTTTTAAAGATAAACAAATACATAAAAATTAAAAATCATAAAAGTAAAATCTTCATAGTATACTTAGCCCTACGAAACTGATACGCAAAAGTGACTAATGGTCTCAAAATCTTAGCTTAATCCCTAGCAGTATATATATTATATGTTGAAAATATGGCGTTAAAAAATCTCCCTGATTTTACCTGAAAAAATGGCTAATCTCCCTGAAAATCAAGGCTATCTCCTGCATTGGCTCCAGAGACCTGTCACATGTACCGGTATGCAAATGTTAATTTTTACATCCTGTTAAAGTGTAAACATTCCGTAATTAAGATAAAAAAGAATCATAAATTTATATCAAATAACAATTTCTTACTTGTTAATTGAAAATGATAATTTTATGATCCTAATCAGTGACAATGATTTCTTGCCAACCAAGGTAAATTTTTCAAGCCTGTGACGCCACGGCAAAAGCTCCTATAGTTTATAACATTTTATTTATTAAATAATAATTTTTTCCATTATTAATGTGAAAAAGCTATGATATTACATGCCCCTCATGACCATGAGAGCAATTGCAACCAAATACACGAACAAATGTGTACACTTCAACAAGCTGTTATTACAATTTGCAAAGGTACATTTCGATTTTAAACATTTTCTTTAAATTGTGATTCATTTAACAACAAAAAAATAAAATAAATCTTGATTTTGTCTAATTATTTGGGTGCCAAGCCTTCAGGCGTTGAATGCGAAATGGGAGTTTGTGTGTATTATTCTCCTACTTCGTATAAATTCACAATTTGATTGAAAAAAATGGTGAATTGTTTGCGATGAGATTTCAAGGATTTCCCGCTAGACACCTTGGAGAAATGCATACCGATGGAAATCGTAACTTTTCCGTCTACGATTAAATTTTATTTTATCATGTGAAAATTACAATATTCAAAATGGCCACAAGTCAAACAATGGATAGATACGATAAAGCATAAAATGAGGCATAGGAGGGATATTTCAACTCTACGGTATTTGGAATTTTGATAAGAGTGAAGAAAAATACTTCCGATTTCCATTGGTATGGGTTTCTCCAAGGTGTCTAGTGGGAAACCCTTATAATCTCACCGCAAACAATTTGACTGCGAATCTACAACTTTTAAACGGCCCAAAATTCTTCTATATGGGGCAACAGCAAAAATTTAAAAATGAAAATAAAAGTCCAATTGAAAAGATAAACGATAAATAGGTAATATTTGCACCATAGAGGCAGAAAAGTTTGGTCTAAGCTTTTGTCATCACTTTGCGTCCGTCTTCTGTCATTGTAAAGTCTTTACAAATATCTTCTCCCCATAAACCAATGGACCAAATGAAATAAAACTTAGCCTGAATCATCATCAGTTTAAATACATGTACATGGATTCACACTCAATATTTTTTCTCCAAATGACCTCAAATTTATCTCAGACGTCATGGAACTGTCGAGATTTGAATTATGACATCATATTTTACCTCTGTGATGTAGAAATTACGGGAACCTGTGTGAAATAAAAAGCAATGGTGGACCAAAGTGTAAATACATCTATTATGGGCTTTAATAAAAGTAATGTTCGATACATGAATTCACACACGCGATCGGTATTTTGTCTTCGAATGACCTTGCATTTGTCTCCGAATCACTGTTTGACGTCATAGAACAATCAAGATTTGAATTATGATGTCATATTTTACTTCTGTGATGTAGAAATTGTGGGAACCTGTGTGAAATAAAAAGCAATGGCGAACAAAAGTGTAAATCTATTAATTCGAGAACATAACAATATAAATATGACCGTTGTTACTAAAATAGAACACAGGAGGAAATTGCTGGTTTTTTTTTTTTTTGGTTTCTTGGCAACCGTAACAGATACAAAATTAATCTCAAATCTGGCATGGTTTCAAAATGATTATCATGATAATTTCTAAACCCAGTCTACAGTTTTGGAGTTATTACCCCCCTTTTTTTTGTTACTTTTTGTCTTATATATGGAGAATGATAGAAGATGGAGGTAAAGTGTAAATTACAAAAATGATCATATTCATATAATAAGATTAACATGCAATTTTGAAGAAAAGCAGGAGGCCCAAATAGGAGTTATTGTCCCTTTTCCTTTGAACTTTCACTATTATTATATGCTTTTAGTTTTATTTAAAAAAACTATTTGAGATGGAGGTTAAGTTTGAATTGCAAAAGCTTATCAAGGACTACAATTTCTACATACCGTATTTATTCTAATAAACGCCCCGGGGCTAACAGAATCTTCCAAAGGGGGCTATAATAAGAAAGTACACATTTTCAATTCAAGAACAGCAATATTTAGTGTTATTGGACTATTAGCAAAGGCAAAACGTACAGTATTTGCATTTTAGGAACCAAACATGGTATATTTAGAGTGTTAAACTATAAATGATAAATGCTTCTCTTTTTTATTTTTAGCTAGCTAAGTAAGGAATAGTCACACATTTGGGGCAAAAATGGGGGCTTTTATTAGAAAATGAAAGTTGAATTAAACGAAATTTAGGAAGGGGGCTTTAATTATAGGGGGGGGGGCTATGATTAGAATAAATATGATATGTCCAACAGGTTTGAATCACATCCAAGATGACCCCCCCAGTGGGGAATATAGTTTAACAAAGGACACTATGGGAAATGCATTCAAAGATCTTCTCTACTGAGCCAATGCGAACCAAGCTTGGTCACAATTGTCCTTAGGTGGTCCCCTTTAAAGTTTATGATTTACATGATTGGACCTCATCTAAGATGGCTGCCAATGGGGAACATACTTTAACATATGGACCCTATAGTAAATGCATTTAAAGATCTTTGATAACATAACCCTCAGCCCACTGTCGTCCAATGAGGGTCATGAGTTAATTGGTCCTATTAAGTGTAATGGAGCATACCAAGTATGATTCACACCATGTAGTTTTTTATACCCCGCCACACGAAGTGGCATGGTATTATGTGATACCATCAGTCGTGTGTCCGTCCGTCCGTCCATCTGTCCGTCTGTCTGTCCCCCGAAGGTTTCCGACTGATAACTTGTGAACGAAATATCACAAGATCTTCAAACTTGGTATGCAAGTTGTTTACCACAAAACTCAGGTCAAGTTCGATTTTGGGTTCAGAGGTCCAAGGGGTTCTGGAGTTATGCCCCTTGAAACTTTGAAATTTTGCGAATTTTAGGGTTTCCGACAGATAACTTGTGAAGGAAATAACAAAAGGTCTTCAAACTTGGTATGTAATTTGTTTACTACAACACTCAGGTCAAGTAGGATTTTGGGTTCAGAGGTCCATGGGGTTCTGGAGTTATGCCCCTTGGAACTTTGAAATTTTGAGAATTTTAGGATTTCCGACTGATAACTTGTGAGTGAAATAACGCAAGGTCTTCAAACTTAATATGTAAGTTGTTTACCACAAGACTCAGGTCAAGTTCGATTTTTGGTTCAGAGGTCCAAGGGGTTCTCGAGTTATGCCCCTTGAAACTTTGAAATTTTGCAAATTTTAGGGTTTCGTACTCATAAATTGTGAATGAAATAATATACTGTCTTCAAACTTGGTATGTAAATTGTTTACCACAAAACACAGGCCAAGTATAATTTTTGGCTCATTGGTACACATTGTCCTGGAATAATGCCTTTTTTACTTACAAATTTTGTGAAACGTGGCGGGGTATCATGTAATCCACCATTACTATTTTTGGGTTTTATTTTGTTAATTCTATCTTGAAGTAAATCAGTGATTGTGGAATCAAAAGGGAACATTTATTGTTAATTTTCTTTAAAATTTTGTCCTGCAGATCCATCCCTTATCCAAGATGGCAGGCATAGTCTGAAAATGAGACCCTTTAACAAAGAAGTTTATTTGAATTTATGTATCAATTGGCAATGGTCCAGGTGAGCAATACAGGCTCTTAAGAGCCTCTTGTTGTAACATCTCCGTCTCCTTCATGGATTTGAATATGCAAACATGCCT
>MJUU01064447.1:0-22337 GCA_002080025.1 Modiolus philippinarum | reverse complement strand
GTTCATTGACCACCATTTTCAAAATGGCTTCAAAAAAAGGCGGGAAAATTCAACATTGTCCAATTTCAATGAAATTTGGTTTCCAAATAGGTTTTGATGTTGCAAATTCAAACCAATGTTAAAAATTGTTCATTGACCGCCATTTTCAAAATGGCTTCCACAAAAGGCGGAAAAATTCAACATTGTCCGATTTCAATGAAATTTGGTTTCAAAGTGGATAATGATGTTGCGACTTCGAAACAGATGCTGAAAATTGTTTGTTGACAGCCATTTTCAAAATGGCTGCCAAAAAAGGCGGGAAAATTTAACATTGTCCAATTTCAATGGAATTTGGTTTCCAAATGGGTATTGATGTCGCAAATTCAAACCAATGTTAAAAATTGTTCGTTCACTGCCATTTCAAAATGGCCACCAAAGAAGGCAGAAAAATTTAACATTGTCTGATTTCGATGAAATTTGGTTTTCAAGTGGATATTGATGTTGTGAATTGATATTTAAGAATTGTTGGCTGACCGCCATTTTAAAATGGCTGCCGAAAAAGGCAGCAAATTCAACATTGTCTGATTTCAATGAAATTTGGTGTCCAAGTGGATATTGATGTTGTGACTTCAAAAGTCGTGTTGAAAATTGATTGTTGACCGCCATTTTCAAAATGGCCACCAAAAAGGCAGGAAAATTCAACATTTTCCTATTTCAATGAAATTTGGTTTCCAAATAAATATTGCTGTGGTAACTTAAAAATATGGTTTTGAAAATTAAGTGTTGTTGACCGCCATTTACAAAATTATGTCTCAACTTCAAAACTGGTGTTGAAAGTGGTCATAAGCAAGTACATTTTTGTCAAAAAAGCGCAACAAAGAGATATAGTAAAACAAGATCAGACTTAAAATACAGTTCAAGATATTGGTGGTGTTTGAGCTAACAAAGTTTGAGAGACTTAAGTTCAACTGTATAACTTAAAATGTTAGCTTCATTGTGGCAACTGAAAGCCAGGTGAGCGATACAGGCTCCTGGGAGCCTCTAGTTAGCTCACCTGGCCTAAAAGGCCATGTGAGCTATTGCCATCACTTGGCGTCCGGCGTAAACTTTTTCAAAAGTCTCCTCCTCTGAAAAGCTTGACCAATTTTAACCAAACTTGGCCTGAATCATCACCAGGGTATCTAGATTCAAAATTGTGTTCGATTAGTCCGAGGACCAAACAACATGGCTGCCGTTACTAAAAATAGCACACAGGGGTAAATTGCTGTTTTTGGCAAATAACTCAAAAACCATTACAGATATCAAAAATCTGACATGGGGGTAAAAGTGATCAGCATGACAAGATCTAACAGCCCAGCAGTTTTGAAGAAAATCCAAAACCTGTCTTGGAGTTATTTCCCCTTTTCCGTGAAAATTTCAAAATTTTGATATTCTTTATTTTTTATCGCAAAAACTATAACAGATAGAGGTCAACTATAAAATGCAAAAATGTTCAGCATATCAAGATCTACCCGCCTTGAAATTTTGAAGAAAATCTGACTACTCATCTAGGAGTTTTTGCCCTTTATTGGTCAAATTTAAGAAATTTGATACTTTTTGTCATCAATTTAAAAAATCTTCTCCTCAGAAGCCACTGGGCTAATTGTTACCAAACTTGACCTGAATCATCACCAGGGTAAACAGTTTCAAAATTGTGTTTGATTAGTCCGAAAACCAAGCAACATGGCTGCTGTTACTAAAAATAGAACAATGGGGTAAATTGCATTTTTTGCAAATAACTCGAAAACCATTACAGATATCAAAAATCTGATTGGGAGTGAAAATAATCAGCATGTTAAGATCTACCCGCCCTGCAATTTTGAAGAAAATCCGAAAACTAGTGTTGGAGTAATTGCCCTTTTTCCATGAAATTTTCTAAATTTTAATTAATATATTTTTTTTTTATTTTAAAAAGTGTAACAGATAGAGGTCAAGTGTAAATTGCAAAAAGGTTCAGCATATCAAGATCTACCCAACCTGAAATTTTGAAGAAAATCCAAAAATCTTTGTAGGAGTTGTTGCCCTTTTTCATGGAATTTTCAAATTTTCATATTTTGTTGTCTTTTATATCCATAACTAGAGAAGATGAAGGTTAAGTGTAAATTGATTAAAATGTTTGCCATGCAACTTGTAAACTGGTGTTGAAAATTGTTCATTGACCACCATTTTCAAAATGGCTTCCAAAAAAGGCGGGAAAATTCAACATTGTCCGATTTCAATGGAATTTGGTTTCCAAATAGGTTTTGATGTTGCAAATTCAAACCAATGTTAAAAATTGTTCGTTGACCGCCATTTTCAAAATGGCTTCCACAAAAGGCGGGAAAATTAAACATTGTCCAATTTCATTGGAATTTGGTTTCCAAATAGGTTTTGATGTTGCAAATTCAAACCAATGTTAAAAATTAATCGTTGACCGCTATTTTCAAAATGGCTTCCACAAAAGGCGGGAAAATTCAACATTGTCCGATTTCAATGAAATTTGGTTTCCAAGTGGATAATGATGTTGCGACTTTGAAACAGATGCTGAAAATATTGTTTGTTGACAGCCATTTTCAAAATGGCTGCCAAAAAAGGCGGGAAAATTTAACATTGTCCAATTTCAATGGAAGTTGGTTTCCAAATGGGTATTGATGTCGCAAATTCAAACCAATGTTAAAATTGTTCGTTCACCGCCATTTCAAAATGGCCACCAAAAAAGGCGGGAAAATTTAACATTGTCTGATTTCGATGAAATTTGGTTTCCAAGTGGATATTGATGAATTGATATTTAAGAATTGTTGGCTGACCGCCATTTTAAAATGGCTGCAGAAAAAGGCGGGAAAATTCAACATTGTCTGATTTCAATGAAATTTGGTGTCCAAGTGGATATTGATGTTGTGACTTCAAAAGTCGTGTTGAAAATTGATTGTTGACCACCATTTTCAAAATGGCCACCAAAAAGGCGGGAAAATTCAACATTTTCCTATTTCAATGAAATTTGGTTTCCAAATAAATATTGATGTGGTAACTTAAAAATATGGTTTTGAAAAGTGTTGTTGACCGCCATTTACAAAATTATGTCTCAACTTCAAAACTGGTGTTGGAAGTGGTCATAAGCAAGTACATTTTTGTCAAAAAGCGCAACAAAGAAATATAGTAAAACAAGATCAGACTTAAAAATACAGTTCAAGATATTGGTGGTGTTTGAGCTAACAAAGTTTGAGAGACTTAAGTTAAACTGTATAATTTAAAATGTTAGCTTCATTGTGGCAACTGAAAGCCAGGTGAGCGATACAGGCTCCTGGGAGCCTCTAGTTATCTATAGTTCATCAATTGTTTATTGCACATTTGCTGAGCTGCAGCATACAATTGCAAGACATCATATTTTTGTGCCAAATCAGTAAATTTTATTAGTGTTTCTTGTTATGTGCCTGAAAATCAACAATAACATAATTGTGTAAAGGTACTGAGTAAGCTGGTTTGTTTTGCCAAGGAAGATACACAGTGAACTTATTGTTTATAATACCTTAATGTACATGTAAAAAACCTACTATTAGTTATGATAGAGAGTTAATTGGCTTAAGGAGCTATTACTATCACTTGGCTTCTGTTGTCTAGCATTAACTTTTCACATTTTCATCTTCTCCTCTGAAACCACCAAAGCAAATTCAACCAACTTTACTAGAATTATGTATGGAAGGTCCTTCACAAAGATTGCACGTTTTGTTCTGATTGATAAAAAACATGGCCGCCTGCACAGATCTTAGTTTAAAATTGGAACCTTTAGGAAAAACATCATTTTCAACATTTACTCTGAAATTTTGAAGTAAATTTAACTAAACTGTACTGAAATGATGCATTGAATGTCTTTTGCAAAGATTGCTGTATTTTTTCTGATTCAACAAAAAAACATGGCAACCAGCACAGAACATAGTTTTACATTTGCCCTATTGGAAACTCACATTTTCATCTTTTTCTCTAAAGCAAGTGAAACAAATTCAACCAAACTTAATAGAAATGATGTATGGAAGGTCCTTTACAAAGATTGCTCATTTTGTATGGATCTGACAAAAAAAATGGCTCCCAGCATGGAACTTTATTTAAAATGGTACCCTTATTAGAAATCATCTTTTTCATCATATGGGCTGAAACTATTGAAGCAAATTCAACCAAACTAAGATTACCAATTTTTTTTTTGATCTGATAAAAAAGACTGCCAGCACAGAACGTATTTTAACATAGGATTCTATGGGATAAACATCACTTTCATCACCTGATGTAAGCATTTTGTCAGGTTAGCGATTCAGGCTCAGTTTCTGAGCTTCTAGTTTTTCTTCGTAATGAATCAACCTATTGATTTGATATTTGGTATGTTAATGTTTCTAGCTAGATTATTTTGTGCAGAGTTTCAGACTATGGAGTTAGTTAATTTGTGAAAAATATCAGTGTCCTTGAAAATTTGCAACATCTAGTTTATAGTTGAGATCAGGTTTTAGCTTCGTTCTGATTTGATGATTGTGTTCGGAAGTGTGGTTCTTAAATTAAAAGAACTAGTGTCAATAAATAATATTTTGCACCTTCACTTTGCAATGATTTATTTATTGTTGATGTTGTTGATATTACAGATCAATTTGGTTGGAGGGTTGATTTGTAAAGCATTATGGTCCTTCAACCAAGTAAATCAGTTGTGTTTATGCTTTGGGCATATGACAAGATTAATTGGTTCAGATGGAGGGATTTTATGCAGAGACATTATTCTTTTCTTTGCAATGCATTAACATATTGGATTGTTTTTGTTCAGATGTTTAATGACTATAATCATCAAATCATCCAGTCAGACTTTTTTATTTGACTGCAAAAAATTTGAGGTCATATAATGGTATGGTGCTGTCATTTTCTGTAGACACTTATATTTTTGGTCAATAACTTAAGTTCAAGTTGATCAATCCTTATGAAATTATAACACAATGTGAAGTCTTTGATAGGTTCTGGATATTGGGCCCCTACTTTTTTAAAAAAGGGGCCAAAAAGGCTAACTTGTGTGTTTTATATATTTGACTGTAGAATATTTATTATTTTATCATATTTTGATGGGGTTTCTTGCAGTGTGCTCCTGAGAAAATTTCCAATCAGTAGTATGACAATGGATTTTTATGTATTCATATCTTGCAGTACACTTATTGATTTCCCAAATGCATTTACATATCATTAATTTAATAGGTTTCACATGTTTAATATATTTTTAATCAGAGTTTTCATTTCTAAAAAAGTGTCCTTAGCTTCCACCTGGTGATAGTCATATCATGCACCCATTGCACACTTGTTTAGTTTCACAATGTCATAAGTTACTAACAAGTGGTAGTACTTTACTTTAAAAAAAAACACACACACACACAAATTTACAAGTAGTTGAAACTGTACTATTAAAATTGTAATAAAGACATGATGTACCCATCATAAATTTTATTCAGTTTAATTTTTACAAAAAATATGTATACTGTTAATGTACAAAAAACTAACAAACATTAGATAACACTCACCAATCATGTATAGATTTCTTAGACAATTTTGTCATGCTTAAATATAGCATCTACAAAGATAACCAAGTTGATTAGGAAATTTCTCACGGGTTAAATAAATTTTGCAAAGGTTTGAAAATGAGGCTTTCCAAGTTTTTAAACATTTATAAATTTATTTAACAAGATGTGAGAAATTTCATTATGAATTAACATATTTAAGTTGTAGAAATGTTACTCTAATGACATAATGTAAAACACCAAGGATTATGTATGGAATAAATTTGGCGGGAAAGTTCTCGTGAGTTGTTCTCTCTCTAGACATGAGAAATATTTTTTATCACACTGGTCAGGCGTTGGTTAAATTTGCTAGAAATAGGGTCTGTAAGTCTCGTCATGTGACACCGAGATATAGCGATAAATTTATAATTTGAAAACTTTTCCCGCCAAAATATGACATTGCAGGATAATGACGTCCAAATTTTTTGTTTGAAACGTCATAATTATGTTTTTGTTACAAATGCAACTTCCAGGTACAAAGTATGTGCCTGGAAGTTTAAAAATTGAACGAAACTTACAGACCCTATTAGAGAATAATATGTAAATGTATATCGTATTATGCATATCCAAGTTTGTGATTGAAAAAATAACTGTGATAATGTAAATATAATCTATTTTTAGAAGCAATTTAGTTTGTCATTTTATTTAATACAGTTGCCTGTATTAAATGCAGGATGTGATGAAATAATTTATAGATCCCTTTATTTTCATAATTTACTTATTTAATACTGTGCCTAAAATTTTGGTAAATGACAAAATTAATATGGGGAAGATAACGGGAACACTTACAATGCCTGGAAACTACAATCACACACCACAATCTACCAGTTTCTACTGACAAATGCCTGGAAACTTCAATCACATGCCACAATATACCAGTTTCTACTGACAAGTCTCATTTGATAGTCTGATCATTTTAGAAAGATATTTGTAGAGATGTTACTTATTTGGAGAGCTTATCAGTGGTAAATAAGAAACATTTGTAGTGACTTACAGGGTGCAAATAACAACAAACCAAAGTTACTGTGCATTTAGTTTCTGCATTTGCGCATTTCGACAACTTCTGTCTCATCAGTGCAGATCAAATCTAAACCTGAAGAAACCTCCCTACAGATGTATTCTGTTTATTATTATCTAGTAAAGAGGGTTTGAACTTTTTTTCTGATAGGTCGTTCTGTTATAGAATTAATGATGGCAGAGAGTTTGAAAGATATTAGATATATTGTTAATTTATAAAGGTAAACATGGGATTTTGTATAGAGTCAAATTTTTGTAGAAAAGTTGACATGACACAAAGGTTTATCTTGGATTTGTAGACAAATGATGTTTGATTTCTATAGATTGGTTGACTTGTTTAAAAGTTAATCATTGTTGTGACGGCCATTTAAAGCGGAGTCATATATAGTAATGTGGATTATGTGTCTTTTAAACAAATCTGTGTCATGTTTTATTGTCCTTGTTAAGCAATGACAAAATATGATTACAATAAACAAATGTACAGCACCATATAAACCATATATACATTGAATAATATAAACACATAAATATAAAAGAATATATACAAAGAAAATACCAATACTGTATATTTTTATGCCCCCGCCGTTAGGCGATGGGGACATTAAGTTTTACCCTTGTCCGTCCGTACATCCGTTCGTACGTCTGTGCGTACATCCAAAATTTTCATCAAAGATTACTCAGCTTGTGTATGCAGGAATGATTTGATATTTGGTCTGACATTTTGATATGATGAGTTGTACCATGTCTCCCCTTTTCAAGTCCATCACTCATCTACTTCCTGTTTGACGAAAACTTTGATTTTTATAGCCATATATTAAAAATTTTCGTCAAAGATTTCTCAGCATGCAGGAATGTTTTGATATTTGGTCTGAAGCTTAAGTATGATGAGTTGTACTGTGTCTCCCCTTTTCAAGTCTGTCACTCATCTACTTCCTCTTTGCCGAAATATCTGTATGGCAGCGCAACCGTGTCCCATGGACACATTATTTTTATTGAATTTTTTTTATTTCATATATCAAAATTTTTTCTTGCAGTCACCTTTTTTTTCATTTATTATATATATACATATATATATAAGCCTGGTAATTGTCTATGTGGAAGAAATGATAATTAGTGATCAACTAATGTGCAACTAACTCTTACTATAGAGAACATTAAAGAATCACAAGGCTTAAGTTTAAAGATAATTTATTGCAGTTATTTATTTAAATTCAGCAAGTGTTTTTATTGAAAGATATGAATGTAGTTAAAATAGGATCTCGACCAAAATTACAGTATTCCACAACCAAATAAATTCTGTACAATCATTACATAAAGATAATTTACAAGTACCCAAAAGAGTCATAAATATTATAATTTTCATAGACAATTTGTATTACGGGTTAGAAAATATACCAAACTATTTTCCTTTACACTGGATTTAAATGAAGGTTTTTCATGTGTCAAAATGTAGGACATTTAATAACTATATTATATCTGTCTGTATTTTGTATACAATGTAATTGATGCCAAATGTTTGTTATATAGAGATTGTTAATACACAAAAAAATGTGAAATTTCAACGATTTTGAAGCTGAGCACTATATCTATTTTATTTTATTGAAATTACAAAAATAGCGAAGCTAGGAGTCTGAAAGTTAACTTGATGGTTATAAATTGGTTTGGATAGGTATCTGAAAACAGTTGTTGTTTTATTGCATGATAATTATAATGACATTAAGATGTTAGAAATAGCAGGAAAGTGGATTTAAAGCTCCTTTTATATATAATGTGGAAAGCTGGAAATTGTTTCATGCATCTTAACTGGCAGGAGCATTATTAAGGTTCATCTTAACAATTCAATAATATGGCTATAATGTTGACATGATTTTACACATGAGCATAGCAAAGTTAAGAAAATTTATCTAGGAGTTAAGGCTGGCACTACATAGCTATGCAAGTATAAAATTACTTTTTCAAAAAAATAAGGTAAAAACTTACCTGACAAAAGCGGTGAATTTTTTTTCCCATTTCTCGTTACATCCAAAATAAAACTATCTTGCAAGATCTCTTTGAAATATTCCCGTGAGTATTGTTATCATTACCTTTGTCATTGGTGATTTAAATGCTTAATTTACCTGTATGACATGGGGGTCGTCTCGAACTGTTTACCTGTCTTTGTTTATTTTTGGGCTTTTGCAAACACGGAGAAAAAATGCACAGCAAAAACAAGACATTAATTTGAAACAATTTTCGTAAAACTGAATAACAAAATTACATATCTATGCAGTGCCAGCCTTAAATTTTTATAATGTTTCATAGTTTTGTCTGTACTCATGTGAAATCTACCACCGTATATGGGGACTTGGAGCACGAGTTGTTATGATGAACCTGAATGATAAGTTACTCTACTAATTAAACCAATTGGATGCTGGCATAGTAAAAAAGTACTTATCAAAATAAAAATACTGTTTTATATTACTGCACAAAGCTGTATGTTTGTCCAAATTTGAATAAAATAACATTATTATGGTAGTTAAATTTAGGTAAATATTTATAACAAGAACAGTTATTTGTGTTGAGTAACTTTTTCTTAAATATGATATTTTTACCTGGAACTGTTTCAAGGGATACCACCAGAAATACATGCTCCAGGTGATACGTCAAATTTTAGACATGTCAGAAATTTCTTATAAGACTTTAAACTTGGCCTGCCAAAGAGAAATTTTGTAGCCTGCAGAGAGATATTTTGTAGTGAAGACATGACCCTTTCAGGAAATGGCACTTTCACTTAAAGTGAAGTTGAGGTAAAATCAGAACATTGAGAAATGTTACAATTGTCATCTATGGAAAATATTTAGTGTAGTCTGGCCTACAGCATCTTACATAGGGCAAGATAATGTTACGAGCAAATATTGGTATGTGAGATTCAGTACATTTTATATATCTGGGGAAGCAATACAACAGGTTTAGAGCAGAAAATAATTTGTCAAAATTACCCTGAAAACACATGTTGGTGGATGAAGCAATTGTTGCCTGTCCCACATTATAATTTGTCAGCAGCAAGTTTATTTTCAGACGTCTGAATCTTTTGAAAATTTAGTACCTACCCTATGAAAAGATTCGTAAAACAATTACAAGTTTATTCTCAGTTTGGGCCATCCCTAAAAAAATGTTGGTTTGCTGTTTATTGACTACCAGTTTTGTATGTAGGTGGATAGTTTTTATGATTTTTTTTTTGAAAGTCATTCAAATTTGGTTAATTTTTAAAGAAAGTAGACAGTGTTTTTAGCATGGCGATTAACAGCAAAATAACAATGTTTTTAGGTTAGCTTTATACAGTTACAAATAATACCTTTTCCTACAATGAAGTATTTCTTGTGGCTTTAAAAATAAACGCAGAATATTTTGTCACAAAGTGTCCTAAATGTTGACTTAAATTGAGCCTTATGACTTCATTTGCTAATACTAGATTGCTATTGCATCCCAGTTCATAATAATCTATAGCGGTTCTCTTTGGGTATTTCTTCCACAACTAATACTGACTTGTCAAGATATACTACGCTGAAATTGGTGTTAACTCCCATACAAACATACATTATAATTAAATTCCTTCACCCACAATCCTTGAATTTCTAATACAGTAAAATGTGCTATACTGTGGACAAACAAGTGAAATAATACCAAGGATATGTACATAAGATTTAGATATATACATTGTAAAACACAGAAAAGAATATTTGGATTTAGGTCAAATACATGTAGTACTTTGCTGCAGTATTAACTTGTACAACCAAACAGCAAATAAGTAGGACTGTCCCATAACTTGTGTTTCCAAATAAAATAATCATAGTACTATATAATCTTGCACAAGTACTCAACACAAAACAGTGGAGGTATTTGTAGTCCTTTAAAGACGTTTTTAGTTTTTAATGTTAATTAACTTTCTCAAAGCCATGCTATTTGAAACATTTCAAATTTGGAAAATAGACTAGGATATGTTGAATTTCAGACCTATTTACAGACTTTTCTGTAATTTATGTCTTATTTTTAGGGGTTAATATTTCAAGGTGTTCATTCTTAATTTCAACATAATCAAATTCATAAGGTTCATTCCTTGTAGGCATGTTCATTTGTTTTGATTCCTCTGAGTTTTCTAAGCCTGCATTCTCATATATAAGATTATTATTATTAGCAGATATATCAGATTGTTTATTAGTTTCAGTCTCTGTTTGCAGTAGCTCAGTAGTTTTAGTTTCTACCTGGTTCTGACTAGACTCATCTGATGTCTTCAAACTTGCATCAGTTGTTTTCTTTTCCTCATTGTCAGAAAAGTTTGAAGTGATTTCTTCACCCTTTGCGTGTTGAAACTGAAATGTAACATTTTCATATGGACTTTGAATGATTCCTCCAACACTTTCATTTTCATCAAGTTGCATATCTTGTCCATTAATAGTTTTATTTTCATCAGATAAACCATGTTGCATATTTTCAGATTGATCCTTTGTCGCTGAATCCTGAATTTGATTTTCAGAAGCACTTACATTGTCTTGTTCATCTGACGCATCAGAATCCCAGGATGCATTATTTTCTACCACTTCAGGTGTGCAATTTTTATTTTCTTCATCACTTTTGTCAACTTTTGCATTTTTATTATCTTTCAATATCATTTCGTCTTTATCTGTCTGATTATTTTCAGACTCATCACTAATTCTGTTAACATCTTCATTCCTGTCTTTAACATTACTTTGTTCCCCAATACTGGCACTTACATCTGTTTTCTCTTTGATATCCACCGACTTTGCCTCAGTTGACTCATTGTCTTCCTCTCCAGAGGAAATATCTCCATATTTTTCATCTAATTGTTCTTTAGTCATTCCTCGTTGCTTATCTTGAAGTCTAGATTTTCTCAGAAAGTCGGCTGCACAGAATGCTCCCTTTCCCCTGTGACTAACAAGAGGTGTAATTTTTGGCTGAACAGGTTTTGCTAGTCCAGTGGGAGTTTTCCAAAGTTTAACCTTTTCTTCCATTATTGCTCTGTCTTTTTCTGCTTGTTGAAGTCTTTCAGATGCTTTCTGTAATTCACAAGATGATATGTCATGAAAGTGATTTTCAAGTATTTGTCTGACATTTACTCTGTGGGATTTTTTTGAAATTTTTGTGTAAGGATTCACAATATCTCGTAGGAGCATAAATTATATAAGCAACAAAATACGGAAGTAACTGTGAATTTAGTTTCTCTGAATGGCAATTTAGTCAACTTATAAAACGATTTTATAATTGGTATGAATCTTATGTGCACCTTTTTTTATCATAATTTAACCCATAATACTAAGTATTTTGTATATACTTGGCACTATGATTTGAAATACTATGCCAGAACAGAAGAGTTTACATATGGTTATAGATGTCGTAACAATTGTAATTACTTTAAAGGAAGAGTTAGCAGTATTTTTCTTGTATTATAAACAGAATTTTTTATTTTGAATAAGATAAAATATTTACCTCTAATTTTTGTGATGCTTCTAATCTTTCAGTTTCTAATGTTTCCAGTCTTGTCTTGGCTTCAGCAAGCATTCTGTCTCTTTCTTCTCTTTGGTCTTCCAGACCTTCCCTCATTTCCCTCTCTTGTTGTAATAAATGCTCTTGTTCCTGTTTTAGTCTTTCCATTTCTGCTCGTTTTTCGCTTTCTTCCTCTAGTAATCTGGAAAAGGCAAGTTTGAGTTTAACAAGCATTACTTATATTTATAACATACTGCTTTTTGTGACAAAAGCAAATTCTGGCGTCTTGATTAGCATAAGATTTGTTGGTGAAAGTTTGAAGAAGTCTTAGTTATCTCCTTTATATATAATGTAGCTTCCATCTTAATTGACTGACTGTCAGCATAAAACGGTTTAACGCCGATTCCTTGGATGAATGATATTTTCATTGGAGCAGAAACATGCTGGGAAGGTGTATTCAATATCTTTGTTGCTTATTTTCCGTCTGTGACATAGTAAAACTTTGTGACCCACTTTTCTTGTAAAAGTTTATGTTATTTTCGACATGGGTAAAACAAGAGCTGTCGCCAAATGGCAGCCAGTTATACCTCCGCTCATTGAATACTGAATCCATATGGAAAGTGTAAATTTAGGTGTGTGGGGACACAATACAGATGATGACACAGTACAAGTGTGGACACAAAACAAGTATGGACACAAAGATAAATCCTCAAGAAACAATGGAAAAATTCAAAGTTATATCGTCAAACAGGAAGTAGATGCGTTACATACTTGAAAAGGGGAGACCCAGTAAAACTCACCATAACAAAAATTCAGATCAAATATCAAATCATTACTAAATACACAAGCTAAGAAGTCGACGAAAAATTTCAATATATGACTATAGTGGAATAAATCAAAGTTAACGTCAAACAGGAAGTAGACAAGTGACAGACTTGAAAAGGGGAGACACGGTACAACACATCATACCATAACTTCAGACCAAATATCAAATCATTACTACATACACAAAAAGAGGAATCCTTCACGAAAATTTTCAATATATGACTATAACGGAAAAAATCAAAGTTATCCTCCCAACAGTAAGTAGATTAGTTACGGACTTGAAAAGGGGAGACACGGTACAACTCATCATACTGAAGCTTCATATCAAATCATTACGACACACACAAGCAGAGAAATCCTTGACGAAAATTTTAAATACTTGGGTATAATGCGAAAAAAATCAAAGTTAACGCCAAACAAGAAGTAGATGAGTTACAGATTTGAAACGGGAAGACACGGTACAACTCGCAATACTGAAGATGCTTCAGACCAAATATCAAATCATTACTACACACACAAGCAGAGAAATCCTTGACAAACTTTTTTAAAATATGGCGATAATGCGAAAAAATCAAAGTTATCGTCAAACAGGAAGTAGATGAGTTAGGAATTGAATAGGGCAGACACAGTACAACTCATCATATTTAAGCTTCAGACCAAATATCAAATCATTACTGCATACACAAGCTGAGAAATAATTGAATAAAGATTTCAATATATGGCTACAGTGCGAAAGTTGTCGTTGAACAGGAAGTAGATGAGTTATGCACTTGAAAGGGGGAGACACGGTACAACTCGTCATATTAAAGCTTCAGACAAAATATAAAATCATTACTACATATACAAGCTGAGAATTCCTTGACGAAAGATGTTCGGATGGACAGACAGAAGGAGTACGGACAAGGGTAAAACAGTATACCGCCCCCTCCTATGGAGCGGGTGTATAAAAGTCATGGTATGTACAGCCTGCCATATCACTTTGACCCCAATTTTGAGTGACTTGGCAGAATACGATGAATTCACTTATATATATGTAAGTATACAACTTATTTGCCAATTACATATTCAACTGAAACTTAAGGACATTACGAATATTACTTTTATATAGTTGACTCATAATTCGATAACTTACTTTGCTTGAAGCCGTCTAACAGTTTCTTCATCCCGTTTTGCCTGACGTTCTTCCTCCAACAACCTTTCAAGTTCAGCCTTGATGGCCTCTAACTCCAGCAGTCTTTGTTTCTCAGCTTCACGGAGGGCACTTTGCTGTCGTAATTGTTCCTCCAATTCTGCCCTTGCCTTGAAGAGAGAGTTGTAACAATTTTACATTGTAACTATTGTACGTACTTGTTTTGATTATGATTTTCCTTGTATTGATTTAGATTGTCCTTGTATTTATTACCATCCGGTATATGTTAGTTATCCTTCATTCCGGCAATTCTTTAAACTTTTAAAAGTTAAACTGACATGATAAGTATGATCAACTTTTAACTGTCAATTTGACACTTTATGGTTGCAATATAAACTTTTCGAAAATTCTTTCTCGTAAAGATTCAAAACAAGATATAGCCGTTCCGAATTTTATACCTATATGTTAAAATTGTTAAATGTAGAAAATTGAATATTATTAATAAACCAACTTTTAGCGTAAGTGGTTTGCCTAATTAGCTCACCTGACCTAAATAGCGCAGAGGGGGAAAATGCTGTTTTTGGCAAATAACTCAAAAACCGTTAATCTGACGGAATTAAAGTAATCAACATGACAAGATCTACCTACCCTGCGAATTTCAGCAAAATCTGATTACCCGTTTTGGAGTTATTGTCCTTTTCCGAAAATTTTTCAAAATTTTGATATTTTATATTTTTTATCAAAGAAACTATAACAGTAGAATTCACCTTTAAATTGCAAAAATGTTCAGCATATCAAGATCTACCCACCTGAAAATTTTGAAGAAAATCTGAATACAGATATAGGAGTAATTGCCTTTTATTGGTCAAATTTTCGTAATTTTATATAGTTTGCCTTATATTTCTAGAAACGATTCAAAAAAGATGTTCGGATTTAATTGCAAAAATGTTCAGTATGCCAAGGACTACTAAGGGCGGTAATAGATTTAATTTGAAGAAGTATTTAATATTTCTAAAAGTCTTCTGCAATGTCCAGTTAGAATAAAAACTTAGAATAAAAACGATACATGTGTATTTTGATTTTTTATAAATTTCCTGAAACTCAAAGATTAATTATTGATAATTGATTTTAGCAATATAAATTGCCTAGACACTACGGGGAACCCTTGTCCATTTTTTTTTTTGAATGGTGGTCTAAAATGGATCATAATAGATAGTGGAGTTTTCAGTTAACCGAACCAGAACACTAAATCCTTGAAGAAATGTATTCTGCTATATATTTTTCTTCACAATTCCAGAAATTGTATAAACTAGATAATAAGAGGAACCCCTGCCATTTTTTTTTTGAAAGGGGGACTGAATGTTTTGATTTCAGCAATACGTATTACTTGGACTATACGTTGAACCCCTGCCCAATTTTTTTTGGATGGTGGTCTGAAATGGGTTGTAATGGATAGTGGAGCTTTCAGTTGCCATGGGAACCAAACCAGAAGAAAAAATGTATTCTGCTACATATTTTTCTTCACAATTTCAGAAATATGTATAAATACAAATACCGAAGTTGCATAAAAACAGTAAATTTGGTTATGCTGTACACCTGTTTCAAGGAGTAACCTCTCATCAGCAGCATTACAATCAAATGATATGGAAAGCAATAATCCAAAAATAGTCCAAAAAGAAGTACTCATTTCCAAAAATATCGAAATAGGAAGCCAAATCCAGTACCAAGGACATCTACCGTGTGCCACACACGGAATGGAGCCTCAGTATTTTAAAGTGGTTAGAATTTTGATAAAAACAGTAAATTTCTATAGCACGAAGGTAAAATTTTCATGTCAGACAAGTCTATTGGACTTGTGAATACCCTCGGGGACCTCTGGTCCACCAGCAGTGGCATCGGCCCAATGGTTGAAAATACAAAAAAATACCGAAGAATAAACTACAATATAAGGGCAACCCCTGTCGAATTTTGTTTTTGAAAGAGGGACTTGAAATGTTTTGATTTCAGCAATATGTTTTACCTGGATTAAAGGGAACCCCTGCCCAAATTTTCTTTGAATGGTGGTCTGAAATAGGTTGTGGAGCTTTAAATTACTATGGAAACCACTGACTACTTGCCCAATTGGAACCATACTTGGGGACAACTGTCCATAGTTGGTCCCCATTGAAGAATGAGTCTGGTAAGTCAGCATCTATTCCAAGATGGCCGCCAGCGGGGGACATAGTTTAACGGGAAAACACATTCAGCGACCTTCTTCTCTGAAACTACTTGGTCAGTTGGAATCAAGCTTGGTCACAATAGGCCATTATTGGTCTTGTTAAAAAAACATGTCTGACAAGTCTGCACCTCATCCAAGATGGCCACCAGTGGGGAACATAGTTTAACATTGGCTCCTATGTGGAAAACACGTTCTTGAAACTTCTAAAAAATGAGACAATTTAACATTAAGGTAATTTGGGCTGCAGTTTATGTCAGCCATGGACCAGGTGAGCTATACAGGTTCTAGAGAGCCTCTAGTTAAATCATAGTATTTGCAGCAAATAATGTTAAGTAATTTGAACATACCCTTTTTTCCTCTTCCAACTCCTTCAGTTTCTCTTTCAACATTTCCTCATTCATCAGCTCTCGCTGGAAACCAATAAAAAGTAATAATAACCTTCTGATGCAAATTATGGAAATTTCTCCGAGTGATGTCGTGCAAACATACAGTAATTCAATTGCTCTGCTCTCAGTACTTTTATTTTTGCCAATTTACAGTGGTCATCACGGAAAATTGTATTGTTACAAGAAATAATGGCATTTTGGAGAGCTTAATTAACAATAATCAGATGACAGACGTCTTCCTAATTAACCCGGCATCCGAATCGGTTTAAAGGAGCTCCGGCTCAAGAGCTGCCAGGCTCGTCAATAGTTGGTGGATAGGGGAATGCCCTGTCTATGCGGTGTAGTCAGGTCATAATATGGAAAGCCGGACCGCGAACCACTGTAGCCAAACTGTGGAGAAACGCCACACTCCATGCAGTATAAAGACCCCTTCAATATTGTGTAAAGAGAGCAGAGTCACTTGGACTCATATAGAATGGTGAATAAAAGGATATGGAGTAAATGCACATGAGATAAAGTCTCTACAAAAACATGGTAAAAAACAAGCAAAGGAACAACGCTTTTATTGTTGTTCTTCGTCTTCATATAGACGTTAAAAATGAATGTCTACAACATGTTAACGTCATTTTTAACGTCTACATGTTGTAGACATTCATTTTTAACGTCTATATTCTTCATCTTCATCTTCATCTCCATCTTCATATAGAAGACTTAATTTACTGCCCCTGCCCATTTCTCCCTTTTTCCAGTGGCAATCAAAACTCGTCCCGGTTGTCACTTCAACCTTTGTTTCTTTCTTCTCCTACTTATATTTGTTTGAATTGATTAACTTAAGCTTGTTCTCGTCCTGATATAGCTGAAATATTGCTCACTATACGTTAAACTCTTACTAATCAATCAATTAATCAATCTAATTAACGAATTTACATTTTTTAAAGATCGTTGTTGGATAGTCGATGAAACTAGGATTTTTCCAAAGGCATGTTTTGGTCAATTTGCTATGAGGAGTTGTTATTGATATATATATAATATTTGAATGGATACCAACATTGGTATCATCAAAAGTATCATTTTAGTAGAGTATTCCGTTTTTCAACTTTTGTACCCTCCCAAAATCTGACCTCTTGTTCATAACTTTTTGTAACGTGATGGGTGCTGTAAGAGACGCTTGGCCACACGGACATTATCTAACTAATTCCTTGTAGTGTTAATGTTTTGAAGAGTTATATGTATATCATAGGAATATGAGAATTGAATATCAGTATACGTCGCTCCCTTGTACTTTGAACATTTAAGTTTTATATTATAATCAATATGGAAAAATCGTGGATGACATAAAATATGTAATTATTAGTCGCTTACATGTTGTAGACATTCATTTTTAAAGTCTATTTTTATGTGTTATCAACAAACATTATTTTAATGAATGATTACTAACAGTAAGGAAATAGATAATAGGTAGATACTATTGTTAATGTATATAATGCTTAAGTTAAGATAGAAAAGATATCCACTATAATTATCATGATTTTCCAGCCTTTTACCTGTTTGTATTCATCTCCTATTCTTCTCTGTTGTTCCTCGTCTTCTCTTCTTTTTCTTTCCGCTTCCTCTTTCTCCTTTTTAATAACATTCCGTTTCTGTCTCCTTTGTTTTGATTGGTCCTTATGGTAGTGATAATTTGGATCATCACAATGGTCTATGGCAGTTTGGATTGCTGTTTTTTTAAATGACATTTAAGATTGTTAAAGGTGCCTGTTGAAGTATATACCTGATTTTGTCCTTAACAATGAATTTGATTTTGTGTACAGTATTTCCCAATGGTCCTTTTCAAAATACAGAAATTCAAAATGTGATAGTTTGTTTACTTATAATATGAATAGCAATTTGGTGAAATCCTAACGAGTTTTGACCCAGGCAAATTTTCAAAGAGTCGAGTTCTCAGTCTTTCACTTATAATTAATGCATTAGGTAAGAGCAAAACTCATTGTTTAAGGCCTCATGGTCATTTCAAGGTGAAGAACAACAGTTAAAGCGTTGTTCTATTGCTTGGCTCGCAATGAGCTTTGCACATACCGCAAAGTGAGTTCAAGGTGGCTCCTAGCTCTGGTTTGATTGATATATGTCGAACAATGCTACGTAGCTATTTACTCATTGATGTGAGAATCGTCCACAACCGTATAATTAACTGGCAATGTGTTTTGACAATCGCTGTCATCCGTTGCCTGACAAAAAGACTAATAGCTGACAATCACACCATATAACACCATATAACAACCACAGGGTCCTCATCTAGGGATTTTAAAGAGAACTTGGCATAAAAACACTTTAAATGTGGGCACTATATGCAGGTGGTCAAAATATTTTTGAATTACAAATAATAAAATGCTAAAATGTGAAAGTATGATAGCGTATCAATATTGGAAATATTGGAAATTCTCTCAAAAACAGGTACACAATAAAATTAATAGACAACATACAAGTCATTGCACGAGGAATCTTTACGGACTCCAAACTGCAGGAGAGACAAACTCCAGTCTTAAATTAAAATGACAGGATATGGATTAAGGGCACATGGAACAAAGTCTCTGCAAATACACGGTAAAACCTAGCAAGGGAACAACGCTTTTATTGTTGTTTTGCTCCCTGAAGTCACCATAAAGCCTTCAACAATGAGCTTTGCTCATAGCTCAAAGTAAGTTCAAGACGACCCTTAGCATCGGGTTGAGTGAAAATTCATTGCTAGATATCGAACAATGCAACATTAATGTTTCTAATTACTCATTGATGCAGGATCGTCAACAAACATAAAATTAACTGGCAAAGTGTTTTTACAATCGCTGTCATCTTTTGCTCGACAAAATTACGAATAAAAGACAATCGCAATATTTGACCACAGGGCACTCATCGTATTTATGCATTTTATGTAAATATGAGATAATTTTAAGTTTGATCGTGACAGTAGGTTGAAGCTAAGTATTTATTTTGTCTTTTCTTGATATATGATATTTGTAAGTTTGATCGTGTTTTACCTATCTACTTTTGTGGTTTTTATAAGCCATTTTGTAGTTTGTCTGATGTAGTGTGGGTTCTTGGGATTTGCTACTGGCTTGTTTTCATTGGACTAGTTCTAGCATTTATTCGTTGGATCTTTACAGTGGAATTTGACTTCTTCCTGTACTTTAAGTCATCCCATCTTAACCGGAACTTTCTGGCAACGATGTTTACAATTTGCATATCATTACTCAATTTATATCTGATGTATGCATAGCAGAAGACGCTAACCCTGTAGATGTACCTGGTCTTGCCCCCCTGTGATGTGAATTTATGTGTCTTCTAAGAGGGTAGGAATGGATGCACCCTTATGACGGTTTACGATTAAAAAATTGGCCAACTGACGTAAACGGTAATATTTATGCTTTCACGATAATTTTGCCAGATGTTTCACAATAATATATTTTGACGAATGACGATATGTTTTTTTTCAAATGACGATAACTGTACGAAATTAAGGTTATTTCACGAATCGCGCTAATATATTTATGACGATTAACGACAAAATTTTCACCCATTCGACGGTATCGATAGCTGAAAAGTGGCGTTTGACGGTTAATGGTAAAAGACATTCACACCCTCTTCTAACAAGGTATGAAACTTGAAATCATTTTGCTATATAGCATTGTTCTTTATTTATAAATGATAATTAAGTTTGATTATAAAAATGGTTTTTAGCTTTGAATTAACTTGCTCTTGGGAAAGTATTATATTCAAAACTTTTATGATTGTTAGGATTTCCATGCTGGTTGGGTCACTTGCTCCTTCTGAAAAAACTAATTTATTTGATAACGTCCATCTCTTCTCAGTAAAACTATCGATTTATTGTATGTTTCAGTTTGATAATTGCAGTGAATTTTAGCAGTCTTGTTTTTGTTGTTATCGATGTTAATTTATTACATTTCAAATTTATATGCGAGAGGATCATAAATCTATTAAAAGAGTAATGGTTGTGTCCTAATATGGATCACCAAAACATTTAAGGTAATTTTGATTGATTTTTGTATGAAGCAAATATTTCCCTTATTTATTTCCTACAATTATTTTTATGGTAATCACCAATTTCCCTTTGTAGTTTTTGCATCCGCTTTAATCTTGAGTTTGCCCTTTCCATTGCTTACAAAGAAGTGAGAATACACTTACACAGTATGAGGATGAAACCGAAAAAAGTAAAGTTTCCTTCGCGGGTTTATTGTATTCCTATAGATTTTGTCAAAACTTCTTTTGGCACCTTCACCAAGTATCTCTACGCTCATTCCGCCAGCCAAAGGAGTGTTATATTGAAATCTCTCGATTTTTGGTCTACGTAGTCATAAAATATTTTACCCTGACTCAATTTTTATGATTTTGTAGTCATATTGAAAGAGTATTTATTTACTCAAAGAAATCTGTTATTTACGACGCGATTAGTCTAACTGCCTTGTGTTAAAATCAAATTGTAAATTATGATTTATTTTCACAAATGATTAATCTAAATAAAAAGGAATCTACCACAGAGTTATTCATGTTTAAGATTACCAATATTTTGCACTTCTGTTTCTTTCACGAACTAAAATAAGTGTGTATATAAATAAGATTATACCTGCGATCCATTCATTCCTCGTCTTTGTATCTATTGCATTCATGTCATAAGGTTTCTGTTGTGTCTTTAAAACAAACATGTTATGCTTCCCTCCTCTGTCTGGCAATAACTGAAAATATAATGTAAAAATATATTTCTCTAATTTCTATCCAGTTTTCACATTTCCTGAACGGTGTGGAAACATTTGTTCTCCTCTCTAGAGAGGAGAACAAGTTTCGTGACATTTCCCGCCAAATTTATTCGGAATACAATCCTCGATGTTTTCCCTCCAGTCATTAGAGAAACAAACACGTTAATTATGAAATTTCTCACCTCTCGTGAAATAAATTTTCAAATGTTTAAAAGCTCGGCAACTGGCCTCGCTTTCAAACATTTGCAAAATTTATTTAACTCGACGTGAGAAATTTTATAATCAACTAGTTCTCGTTATGGAAACTATATGTAACCAATAATAATAGAAAAAAGAAGGGAAACGGGGAATGTGCCAAAGGGGAGTAATAACAACTCAAAGTCACCATAAGACAAAGTCACCATAAGTTCTTCAGTGAACGGTGAGAAAACCCCACACCCAACGGCAGGTCGGAGTCAGCCCCTGAATAAAGAGTAATCAAGTTCAGCGAAATAAACATCATCCTAGACTCCTTTAGACAAAACTAGAAAAAAGACAAGACACACAAAGGCTTAATAAATTTCCTGACTTAGGACAGGCACAAACCTGCTGCGGCGGGGTTAAACTTGTTTTATTGGGCCCAAACCTTCCCCATATAGCATATCTTGGAATATAAAAATTTGTGTTGTGCAATGGCCACAAATTAACCATATGAGCAAAATAAAAATGATATAGTAGGCCACAATTAAAAAGTAAAATACAACAAAATTTACAAATTAAAAAGATGAATAAAATGACAAAATGGGAGAAGAAGGTGGAATGCCCAACGTTTTGGCCGTATGGCCTTCGACTAGGGGCTACCGGGCTGAAATACGCAGAAGAATGTTAAAATAATTAAAAAACGAGAAAAGGCATACCATTTTAGAATAGTAAAGCTTTTTATTTTTTCGTCTTTTATAGATT